>JACSZP010003955.1:0-27176 GCA_016161895.1 Pinna nobilis | reverse complement strand
CTTACAGAGAATGGCTATTAACAAAAAAAACTTCAGTTCAGACAAGAGACATGTATCTGACATTTTGTGGTCTATTTACAGTAACCAAATAACGTTATTTGTTTTAGTTCAAAACTTATTCATTTGCGAAAAATATACACTTTTGCACCATTAGAAATAAGCCGACGCTGATAAGATTTTAAAAGTATTGGTTTTATTTCTTTGTTCTAATTTCAATATTGCAACGCAAAGAAATGACGTTATTTGCTGTTTGAAGTTGATATTCTGGAAAGATTGTGGCAAGAAATATATTCTGCTCCAGGTTTAAGTTCTGTTACATCAGGTCTAAGATCTTAGATTTCAAGTCGAGACTCTCAGAACACAGATTTTCAACATCTAAGGGAAAGTGGACAAATTTCTTTTCCATTTTTTAAAAATTCCGATACGACGTAGTCAACGGCACACTTTTATAAACTGTTCAAAATCGAATGATCCATCCGCTAACTGAAAACAGGAATTTTATTGAATTGCCCTCCTCCTCCTTCCATATCTCCTCAGCCAAGATTCTTGGATATATTTTTCAGAACATCTATCTGGTCCATCATCCAGGAGGGCAGCTCCAGTAATTTTGCAGTCCATACAGCACGCCGCCATGTTATATAATTGTCCCCCATAAGCTGTGAAGCAACCATAACATCCCATAATACAGGACGGACTCACATCCCTCAGATCACAGGCCAGAGTTATTTGAGGGGCGGCGATTGAGATTGATATGATATGTATAAATAAAATTGTTCCGATTACTATGACGTAGTTATGAGACATCTGAAAAGAAAAAAGATATTGAATATTGTTTTAATTCCAAGACAACAAATCTCATTGACTCACAAACATACATGAATTTAACCAATGTATGGCATTTGGTGTCTTTTGATAGAGATTCCGTGGAACATTTGTCATGGTTGTGGTATGCCAACAGGGGGCGCTGGCTTCTTCCGGACACCTGGTCCCATCAAAATAGGGATTTGCAGTTGTTTTCCACCTTGAGACGGTTATCATTCCTCAACTTGTCATGTTTATTAGGAATTTGATTTTTAAACATTCCTTCGTTCTTCTGTAATTTCATTTCAAACTATCACCGCGTCTTTGCTTTTTAGAAAAAAAACTTTATCTTGCACAAACTATAAGTATAACTTCTATAAGAAATTGATTTCATCTTTTACCTATATATTCATACTTGTTTTTTACATTAAAAATCATACTTTTTTCAACAGTTGTGTTGATTTGAATATCAGTTATCTCGTCCAAATCTGAGAAAAGGAAAATATCGATTTCCGTTTCACCACACGTTCTTTAAGTTTTCATGTTTGGACCACAAACTTTAAATGTAACTACAATTGTACATATACATTATTAAAAAGTTTGACTTTCCTTGATGCTGTATAATCCTGAACACTTTTGCTAAATGCTTTGATAGACAAATGAACTAAATAAATGGAATAAAATGAAATAAAGTAAACAAAATCAATAAGTTAATGAGTCTTATACTTTTAATATTCGAGGACATTATAGAAGTAAATTGAAGAAGTGCCGCGGGACATTAAAAAATCGAAGTCCTACTTAATATGACAAGAGTAGAATAATAATTGTGTTAACGTGGAAACCAACTGCTCGCTCCTAACGGGATGAGAGCAGGTGCCCGGAAGGAGTCGATGTTCCCTGTTGGAATGCAACATCCGTCGCAAATGTTTCACGGAAAATCTAAGAGCGGTGAAATATCAATTTCGAAAGAAAAGTTACTGAGTCTGAGTCTCTAAGTATAGTGGTACTCAATATGACGTTCAAAGATTTTTCTTGATACATGAAACACGCGATGACTAAGATTATGAATAATTATAAAACATTACGAATTTGTTCACAGCGCTTAGAGAATGTTTGTATATTCAGAGGTCTTTGTATAACTGAATTTTTTAATTTACCAAGTCGAAAGTGGGAAAGAAAGAAAGAAAAGACACGCGGGATTTCAGCTACTTGGGAATTGGACCAAGTTTCAGAAGGACCATTAAATTCTTCATAACTGCTGAACGAAACACAATGCAATTGAATCGGAGTCGCGGATTCTTATAATTATTTTACAAACATACAGATTTATCTACAAATATGAATAAATAGAAATATAACTACGTTTGTACTCGCAATTAATTATCAAGATTTATAGATTATGCGAAGACACCAGGAATTCAAGTCAGCGTTTTCCTGTTTACTTTCAAGAAAGATGATGAGTAATTTGATTTTATAATGCAATGCGAGAGTGTCATTAAGTTTAATTCATTTACTATCATTACTCATTATTTGTAAATCGTGCTATGTTGTCTCATCTTAGACATTTATCCTGTATCAAGTTTGATATGAAATGTGATATACATGGTAGGTGCATACTGACTTACATAATTCTGTTAAAATAGATAGATAGGAGTTCTGGGCTAGACACCATGAAATTTCAGAGCTTACTTTAACACGGTTCAAATCTGAGAATTTACCAACTTCAGTTTCTCAGCCAATCAGAAAACAGCATTATTTGAATTTGAGTAAATTCTTAGAGTTAAGAAAATTCTCAAGTTTTATGATGCCAAGCCCTGGGGTAGACATCTGCGAAAGTCCTCAAATCGGCCAAATCCTGAATACTGATTGGCTGCGAAGCCAACGTTGAGAAAATTCCCAGACTTAAGTAAATTCTTAAGCTTTGTGGTACCCAGCAGTAACGATTTTATTATGAGAATACATGCATATAATATAATACATTTTTGATTATATGATAAACGTATAGAAGTGGCAACAATGACATGGCAATGTGCAATCATATCAAAATTCCAGGTCTATTGTGCTTTTCTATGTTTTTTAAATTAGATCTAATAAATTAGATTGCTTTTAGCCATATCTTGTCGGATTTGGCCTCTCAGGGGCCGCCGTAGCCAAGCGCTGAGCGAGATCAAATTCTGATCGGTAGGTCCTTGGTTCGAATCCAAGCCACGCTACGGTTGGCTGTCCGTCTTTCGGGTGAAATAGTAAAAACCGAGATTGCATGCCATAGTAGGTGTCGTGACATTAATTACCCCTCCCTGCTCAACGGCCATGATTGCCGAGCAAAGGCAAAATTTGTCGTCCTTCACAGGCACACGTTGACGTCTCCATATCAGTGAAAGATTCTTGAATGGGACGTTAAACAGCAATGCAACTAGTTGCATGGGGACTTCATAAAAAGGAAAAGAGCACATACAAAAAGACTACAAAGAAGATAGAGTTTTAATCTTAGATAGGGTGAGATACCACCACAACATTCTTTCCATGGTACAAAGGGTCATTTAAACTTCTTTAAAGTGAACTTTGAACTTGCTGTGAATTCGTGATTTTCACTTTTGAAATTAATGTCACAATGACGCATGTCCGTGTTAGAAGTAATAATGAGAAGCAATTCAACATTTGCAAACTACAATGTATTTAGTATTTGCAAATGAAATAACTAGAAATGAAAGTATGTCACAAGAATCACTACAAATGTGGTACATCAACAAAAGTTTCAAGTTTTGTATCCTCTTTGGTTGATATAATTCTAATCAGAGTTATTTGGTTTAATAAACACCCGGGTGAAAATTTTGACAAATGTTTAAATTTTTATTATCTCAAACGCTTTGCATGAGTTTAGTAATGAAAACATAAAAATGATAATGCATATGTATAGTACAGAGGTAAGTTACCTAGAATTATATTTGATATTTAAAAAAAAAAACAATCTGTTAATGCGTTAACTACTTAACCGATAATCATATCACCATGACTGATAATGACAGAATTAGAAAATTTAAAATTCACCAAAAATGATACCGCGAGGGAATTTAAACGAAAAAAAGTTAAGACAGTACTCTGTATTTTGGCATTTCCACTCCTGGTAATTTTCGTCCGTTTGGAATACAATTACCTCGTTTCAATTGGTTGTAAATTACTTTAGTTTCATATATAGCATATATCTCAAATCTCTAATATCAGGCCTCCGTGACCGAATGGTTAGAGCGTTGTACTTTAAACCATTTGGTCTAGTCAGCACGGCTTCGGACCCTGCAGCATCTACATTGATGACTTGTATGTGAGAAAGTTTACCAGTTTAACCGCGGAAAGTCCATGGTCTCTAGTTGTGTACATTTGTAACAGGAATCTTCCTCCGCCATTAAAATGGGCCGCCATCATATGACTTAAGTTTGTCGTGTGTGGCGAAAAGCAAAACAAAAGCACAGCTTTAATTTTTATCGCATTGTCATTTAAGCGCCAATTTCAAACCGCAACGGTTATTTTGTTACTAAGATAGGAATGAAATAAAAACATATGGAATGGAATGTGAATTAAAGTTAGAGTCGTATGACATAATGAGATACAGTTAAGTCTGAATATATTGAAACTGAAGGGAAATGGAATGTTCTTTCAAATAAACAGGTTTTTCAAATTAGCTGGGAGAAAAAATCAATCAGGTAATTTAGTCCAATACAAGTAGCACTTAAGTAATAAGGATGAAGAAAATAAATTTAAATATACAACAGTAAAACAACGGAATATGAAAAGAAACCCTTTTGTTGCAGTATACATGCAAATGACAACATTCTTTGCACTTCCATAAATGAAAAAATTCTAGTATGAATAAATCTAAGATTTCAAAAGATTTTCAATCTACTAGAAAGATCAAGATATTGCTACTATATATCATCCATTATAACTTTAAATTAAATAAATACCAGGATATTTTTTTCTATAAATGAATAAGAACGTTGAAAAATTGCATGTGTCCACTTACTGTGTTTGGTCACCCTCCCGAACGCCGAATATTTTCTACGAGACTCCGACTTTTTCTCTTATATTCGACTTTATTTTTTCTGTGACTGATGACGCAGTTTCCTGTATTTAAATGCAGAAATGCAATCTGGAAATACACCTCCTTCTGAAATCCTCATACAGAAACACAGGTATGAGAACCAATTGCATCGGAATATTTAAGAAAATTATCGTAGTTCCTGGATAATATGCGAGCGACAATAAATGACAGGACTGACTTATCATTAGTTATAGGAAAAGGAGTTGCCAACGTCATAATTACCACCCACTCTTTGTCTTTCGTATTCTCCATTTATTAATCCATCAATTCCAATCAAAAGGTAATTCACGTGCTAAAATTAAATCACTCTGCGTTGGTATTAGTATTCCAGTACTCGTATTGTTTAAAAAATTATGAATAATTTCCTGTATCTCACAACTGTTGTACTGTTTAGGTTCATTAAACTGTACTCTCGTGTTGACTAATAAATTAACATCATACACCTTTAATGAACTTGGAAGTCACATGTATGTTTTTTTCTATTTTTATTGTTGTTTACTTTTGTTTTATGCCAGGCTTGACAAGCTCTCGGTCATATGGTAGCAGTAATTTTCTTGTTGGTGGAGGAGAGAATCCGGTTACAAATACCTACCGCATGCTAACTGGCAAATTGTCTCACAAAATCAACTCAGGTTCTAAGGGTCGAGCCCGCGCTGAAAAAAAGGAGAACCACCACCACCCCGCAAATTGATTTAAGGGCCCCTTAGAAAGTACTATAATACACCTTTGATGAAATCAAAAGAGGTGCAGGTATTATATGAAAGTATGACTATTGTCGTACCAAAAGTAGTCATATATGCAAGGGAAGGCTAGCTATGCCAGTGTCTTTAAAACAAGAGCGATAATTCAGTTTAATCTGAAAATTATTTTTCTCTAATTTCTTTAAATTTTCAGAAGATAGTTTATAAGGAACCAAGGTCTTACTTATATCAAAACGGTATGTTTGAACGGCAAGAACTTTATTTTCCGTTTAATTGGCAAAATCATGGAGACACTTTTCGTACGCACCAGTAATGTCCGCTGGGAATGTTGGGTTGTCCCATGTCACCATTAAATGTCATTATCATTTTATTTTATAACGTAGAATAAGTTTCAAACCAAATTTTATCCCTGCGTTAATCAATATTGATTTGTTTATACGTGTATTCTAGAGAATCATTTATGTAATATTCGAAGTTTTAAGCGTGTTTAAACATTTATTTCCCTAGATATAACAATATTGAATCAAGCGCCACTGATTTTACTTCTTTCACACTAAGGACTCAATACGTTTAATTAGACAAGACGTTTTAAGTTACGAAAATAAGAAAAAAAAAACATTTCTCAAAATGCAGTTGAGATATTTGCCTCAGTCGAGTTGCTTATTCGAATGTGGTTGTTGAATCGTCCGTATCAATTGTAACAAGGATTCATTCTCCAATAATTTCATTTTAATATGACTCTGGGCGGTTGTTGTGACTGTTCAATATGGCGGTTTTGAGATACTCTCCCTTTGAAAAACTCTTCAGTGTGGAAAAGCGATTAGCTTGCGAAGTGTACAGGAAGGTGGGACTATTCTCGTTAGAAAACAACGCACATACCTGTATGTCAGTATGGTTATCAGGACATACCTCATTTAGACATTATCAAAATAATATTTCTTGGTATCTTCATCTAAAAAAAAACTTCGATTTTCATTCTTTTCCACCTTGAAGTAAATGTTACATGGTTGTGGTACTGATGTACCCTTTGCTTTCTTTGGAAAACAGTCCCACCTTCTATGATGCGCAACGTCTAAGCGCGCCTCCACGAACAAAAGAGTTACAATCTCAAAACTCCCGTATTGAGAATGCCATATCCTCCATGGCATCCGATCCCATCTGTCTAAACTTTCATAGTCCTATATGTGTTGGTGATAATCTTGACCGTAACCATTTACAGTGACTACGGTGGGACCTCTTTAATCCGGACGCCTTTGTTCCAAAGTAAATTGTCCGGATAAATGAAGCGTCCGAATTATTGAGACAATACATGTTTAACTACCAATGCAAACTAATAATTCTGTCCCAAGGTTATTTGTCCGGAAGGTGAATAATCTTAATTATTGGCGTCCAGAATAACAAGGTTCGACTGTATACCTTTTCCTGGTCAGATCAAAGGCACGTGGTATTTTCAACCGAAATTGATTATTTACTGAACTTGTAGGGTTTCCATGGAACATTTGCGACGGTGGTGCCAGCAGGGGCTCTAACTCCTGCTGGACACCTGGTCCCACCTCACTAGGAATTTTCAATTGCTTTCCATGTTGAAGCCACTTTTTTCCCCAACTTGTCATGTTTATCAGGAATTGGATTTTCAAACATCCCTGGGTATTTTGATTCATTTTTATTTTGTCATATTTTCACAGGATTTGTGAAGAAGCTCAAAGAAAAAATTGAAGGTTACCCAGTATACATCATTTTAAAAATATAACAAAACACGGTTTCCACAAATTTTCGGCCCTTTAGCCTTTATCAAGTGGTTGACGACAATGTTATTAGTTTCTACATATTTTTACATGCGTATCATGAAAAGATTTTACAAGGATCCTTCCCTTTGGGGAACATTGGATTACATTTATATCATTTTATATCTAAAAATCTTAAAGTTTTGAAATTTTATCACCTTAACTTTTATCAAATCTGCAAAGACACACATTCTCTGCCTTTGAAAAATGCAATTATTTATCACACCTTCACTTTCAAGGAATGACAATCCTGGAAATCGATATGAAGTCTTGATCAAGGTAGGACAATAAGTTGACATTTGTCAAATTGCATTATAATTTGTATAAATGGAGAACATTAAATACTCATTATTCAGATATGAGTGTATTTTTCCATTTAGTATCAGACATCTCACCAAATTTCCGGAACTATCAGATATTCCGGATCGATTTTTGGATCGTCATGAAATTGAGAGAAAATATTTTTATGACCGTTTTGTGGGTATCGGTGTTTTCCTGAACGTGTTCTCCGTATTTGAAGTTAAGTATAATATGATGACATGGAATTGAATCGTACATTAGACGTTTAATTTACTTTTACTTGGACAAGAAGAGAGCAAACACAATTGATAGTCTAAAGGGTGTAATATAAGAACACTACAGGTAATAAAAATTTGTAAGATTATAACATGGAAGAATTGCCACAAGTGGAATGTTACTGTAACCCATATAAACTATATGAAAAATAGATGTAATATGAGGCTTAAAGTGTTGTGGATAGAGATAATATCCTTCACATTTCAAATGGTGTAAATTTTATGTATTACTCGAGTAGCTTTAGCGAGCGTTTGGAAACTTTAAAATTAATTAACGAAAGTTGGATAAAAATTATAATCAATCTCTTGTTTCTACCATAACACGAAAGTAATTTACAAATCAAAGTACTGAAAATGCCAATAAAAGTTTTTTGCAGCTCCCGCCATAATGTGAGTCCAGTCAATGTTTTGTGACGTCAAATATAATGACGTCATATCATGATGTAATAATTGATTTCCTTCCGTATTAACCAATTAAACCAGTCGTGTGTTTTATCTATACATTGTATATAATCAACTACAGTCTCAATTATACAGCCGTTTTAGAATGGCTTAACTACGTCAGTTATGTTAGAATGCCAATTTATTTATGTTCTTATGAAAAAAGTTTAAACGGATACTCGATTCGGATTGATCAACTTTTTGTGGTTATTTTCAATAAAACTAATTTTGATTTGGACACGCCCACCGGGGACTACTTTCGCCTTGGTGACAACATCGGGAAAAATTTCAAAATTTCCTTTCAACAACTGCATTCATGTGTATTTGAATTCACTAACACATTTAACACATTTTCTCTCCAAAATTTGACGTTGTTATTTCCATTCATTAAATATGACAGCCATACGCACATAAACTCCTATCTCAACGTTTTATATATTCATGCTGTTCACATGCAGTGCATTTTTTTAAATAAAATTTCGTTAAAATTTTTCAAGTAAGATTTATTTATAGGGAATCGCAATAATTTTTGTTTTGTTTTTTTTAACCATAAGATTAATAATAATAAGCGGATTATACCATGTGAACACCCAAAATAATGTTATTATTGTTCAATATACAAAACAAAAATAATAGCCATTCCTTAATTGAATGATGAAGTGCAACAAGTAGCCCAACATTGGCGATACGGTTTATATAAAATGGCTTAGAATTTCTATTATAAGTTTGGTTTGGTTTTTTATCATTTGCTCGGCAGTACAGCTCCATGCTATTAAATTAGCCGCTAAGCATTTGCATATCGCCCATTAAGAACCAAACTAGAAAGATAACTAATAAACCATTTTAACCGTACCATAAAGTTTTATTTGTTTTATAAGAATTTTATCTTTCAAATTTGAATTAGGAAAACTATATTCAAATGTGGTGTATTACATAAGTACAGAAGGATACTAACGCATTCCTTCCGCGTTGTCGATCAATCACCGACGTCATATTCCATTGTTCATTACCTCTTTTGTTGTTTTATGCTTTTCACCTAGGCCATTAGAACCAATCAGCACTTTTAATCAAATCTTCTTCATAAAACAAAGTTATGCAGTTATTAGACTCCCTATTGACAATATTGCATCTTTCCGGTGTTCCATCTCGAGGATCCATATGTATTCATAATTCAATTATTTCGACATTATTTGAAAGTGTTTCATTAATATTATTCATATAACCTTAATTACTAATAGCTATAGTTACTAAATAAAGCGACAAATTGATGGCGAACTTGATAATGACAATAAACAAGTTATCACTGACTTCCGGCTGCAGGAATGTGGGATAACTTCTGATAAACTGTAATTTGTGATTGCCCAATTGGCTGGAAAAAATAAACGAAATGAAATTCTCCATTTTACTTCGATATGAATCGATATTTTTTTTTACTTCCCAAACTTCATCTGCCTGATGGAGTGAAAAAGAAGAAGAAAAAAACAAAACAAAAACAAAAAACCCAAAAACAAAAAACAAAAGAAAAAAAACAAAAAATACAAAAACAAAACAAAAAGCAAACAAACAAACATAACAAAAATCAATCAAACCTCAAATGATATACAAAATAATTTTAAGAGGAATTGAAGTAAAAAGGAATAAGTCATAAGACAATGAAATAATGACATCTAAACGATTACTATCTTTAAAATTTTGAGTAATATGAAAAGCTCGGCGCATCTATGAAAGTTTCCTTTTCAAAGTAACGTTGACTCTCTTGACAAAAGTGACTGAATCATACCAGTATATTACTCGTGGAATTAAATTATAACCATTAATGTGCAGACAATGAGATATCCACGTATCATTTCAGGAGTAATTTGGAAATTAATGTGACAATGACGAGACCATGTCACGCGTAATAGTCTATCAATACTTAATGCAGAATAATTCATGTAACATGCAGACTTGCGTTATTAATTATTGAATCATTCACTTCAATATTGACGAAATTTTTCACTTATGCGCCCTAAACGCCTCCTTCTCTTAATCATAATTTATGTATGTCTACACATGAAGGACCACATAAACAGAAGTATTGATTAATTTTGTATGACTAATAGACAGTGCCCAAAACATTGAATGCACGACACTCCTATAGTGGTCTTAAAATGCCTTTAAATAAAATGGTCTAGTATGCTAATACAACCTGTCATTGGTTTGAAGGTTGTCTGATATGTTTCATACTACATGTAATTGTTAGGCCATCCCTCACACACTGACACACTTGACAAGGGATTACCCCGTTTACCTGGCCAAGACATCGATACATGACCAGTCAATAGGGGCTGCTCACTCCTCCTTGGCACCTGATCCCACCCCTGGTATATTCAGAGGTCCATGTTTGTCCAACTATTTAGTTTTGTATTCCTAATGGGTGTTATGTGATTTATCGATGTTCATTCTTTTTAACTTTATATGATAATGAATTATGCGTTCGGGCTTTTGAATAATGTTTTGTTAGCTGTCATTTTCTGTAGAACATATAAAATGACATTTCTGTCATATATATAGTACATGTATTTTCAGAACCCGATCAAATACTTTAAAAGGAGTCTTTAAAAAAATTGAATTGAAACCAAAGCTGATGAAATTAGTTCTGTTTTGTTGCACTTGTGCAAACTGTGTAGCAAAAGTTCATTTTCAGTATGCGTTTAAACAAAGCATCCGCTGATCAAACTAGCTAATCACTGTGGCACAGATTATTTGGGAGCCTCACAATACAATGGGATTCCTTAAAACTTATTTCATATAAGCCCTAACCTTGTCTTTGATATTTATTTATACGTAAAGATGACGTCTTTTTTGTGATACATGTAATTGAATTACTTTGAAGTTCAAGACACAGATTCAGCTTATTCTCTTTGAACATTACTACATGTACATATATATTTACTTTTTATTTGACTTAAAATTCAACTGACATCAAAATCTGACCATAACTGTATTTTTTCAAAAGAACCTATATGCTCCACTTTAAGTTTTTGCATTTTTTCTGCTGAGTGAAAACCTCGTCCCTAAATAAAATTATACTAAATGTGAACAGATACCAATACCCTGGGCTAGGGAAGAGTCGGAAAATTTATTCATTTTTAATAGACTCTTTCACTGTAACTGCGGTCCTATAACTTTGGCTGGCAAATGATACAGATTCCCGGAAAATGATGTCAAGAAATAATCAATGTCTATGTCTTTGTGGGTATCTGTATCATTTTTCCAACCAAAATTACACGGTCGCAATTACACTTAAAGGGTCTTATCATTGGAACTGAAATAGGATTGAAAAAATTAAGCAAATTTTTTTTAACTAAGATTATTGCATATTATAGTCTTAATAAATAATCCGAGATTTGCAGATTACCTTAAAAATATATATTCCACTGATTTGTACGTTAAGTAAACCACAGAGGGTAATACAATGTAAATCGTCATCATACTTGGGCAAAACGTCATCATTTGACATAGATGATCATCTATACACCCCGCCTTATGACAAACGTGAGAATTTTTTTACATCATCACCTGCATACGGTATTTATATACCTCTACTGATTCAATATGCAAGGACTTGTTGTGCGTATTATCAGCTTTTAAACCAAGGCAGGATGCTAACAGACAGGTTGATGCTTATTCTAGAATTAAAACTCACTATGGTCCTTATTACTGTCTAGTTTGCAAATACAACGTTTCAATGGGTAGAATGCTGTCCGACGTGTTTCATACCAATATCTATGCCGTTCTTCACACAAGAAATTTGACTATATATTATGCCGTTTACCTGATCATGATGCAGGGCTCACGGCAAGTGTGATCGTTTGACAGAGGATGCTTACTCCTCAAAAGCACCCGTTCCACATCGGGTTTATCCAATGGTCAGTGTTTGCTCAATTCTTTATTTTGTACTATTTAAAGGACTTACCGGTACTACATTGGCTGGTGTTTGTTACCCATACCTTTTATAAGCATTACAAACTTCCCTATTATGGATGGCAGTATGGTCTCACTATCGCCCCTATGTTGCATTCACATCACATTTAATATGCTGTGTCAGAGTAAGTTCGTATTAGAGTGGCCAAAATGGCTTGCAGATTATCTTTATAGGAAGGAGTTTAACATGATTGGCTGAAACGTCACTGATGAAGTTACAGAGACGAAACTAGAACTTAATCATGCAATATTCACTGAAACGTCACTGATGAAGTTATATTGTTCTGTTCTGACTTGATTTAACGAGCGGCATGACTTCTTAAAGCCCTAGCCACTCGTCCCTGTGAGGCAGGGAGAGAGATGACAGGTGTATGCGCGTGTATTTGTCCTTCTTGAGTGGTCCGTATTTCCAACGGCTTTTATAGTGCCACGATACTTGCACAGCTGACGAAGGTATCAACTATACATCATAGACCGTTTACCCTACATCTAGGCATAGAGCAGGCAGAGAGGGAATAAGAACTTACCCCTGAAAATCTGGTACGACCGGGGATCGAACCAGGGACCCCAATATTTGAAGTCCGGCGCTCAACCGACTGAGATAATTCTCTCCGCTGATGAAGTTATAGAGACGAAACTAAAACTAAATCATGCGATATTGACTGTTCAACGTCACTGATGAAGTTATAGAGACGAAACTACAACTAAATCATGCTATATGACATCTCGTTATTATATAAGATGGATGACATTCTGACTTGAAAACATAATTAAAGTTTGACAATTAAAAACAACGAATGTGACCCCATCGCAAGTGGACCTCTACTATAGAACAAAAGTGACGGGTGTTGCTAGCAAGCAGGATATGCTAACTCTTCCTGGGCACCTGAGCTATCTCACTGCTTTTTCAGAGCTCATTTTCGTTCTATTGCAGATTTTCGTTTACTACTCTGTTTTGTTTTCCAGTTTTTTGTATCTTGTTTTGAAATATTGTTTTGTTCATTCGACATATACACTGTATTAGACAGCATATACCATGAATAAATAAATGACAAGAAATATTCTGCCACAAAAATTCATATTCAAGATTTTACGGTAAAATAGAACAGACACCTAGGAATATTCAAAACTCCAAACCTATAAATTACACGTTGGTAATAATAAGTCTACACATGAAAACAATTGCAAATCCAAGAAGAATGGGACCAAGTAAGTGATTAGTGGTTAGCCTCCTGCTAGCTGACCATACTCGTATCAAATATTGCTGCATTGTGCATTGTTGTTAAATACTGCACTCAAGAACATTTCACTTTTTCGGGAGTAACATTGAATGTTGGTAAAGGGATACAGATTTGGCCTATGCTCCATACTAATAGTCATTGATCAGCCTAGGTTCTTTAACATGGACAAAAACTGTGGCACTGGACCTCAGTATTGCTGTTTCGTCAGGACAGGAAAAACCTGCCAACTCCACCTATCAATCTAATACCAATGGTCTCATTATCTCGAAACTATGTGCTTCCATTGAGCCATGACTGCTTTCTCTCTATCAATAAACCCAATAAAATATCAATTTGGTGTCAAAACATAATACTATCTTAGCCCCTGCTTACCACAGGACCTGGAAGAGGATAGTCCAGTCCCATGACTGTTCTGTCTCCATCGAATAAGACAACTTTCAAGTTGCAAAGCGGTTTACCTGCATTTGTTAACATCTCTATACAAGTGAAAGGTTCACAAGCTGAACGTTTACCAAAAATACATTGTCTAACATGTTTTAAGAGATTGTTCAAGGGAGGGAGCAAAAAAAGTGTCACAAATGATGGGTGGTTTATACAGGAAGAAGGTACACATGGGAACCATATACAGTCAACTCCACATATAACGAGGTTGAAGGGAGCAAGATATTTACCTCGTTATAGCCAATCTTTGATGTTCAAAATTACAAAGTAATGCATGGAGAGTGCACTGGGAATAGAAGTCTTCTCGTAACAACCGGTAACTTATTACAGGCGATCTTGTTATTTGCTGAGTTGACTGTATTTAAGACACCTAAGGCAGGTAGACATTTAATTCAGTGGGTTGTCTAAAACACAGATTTCACTGTTTATCCCCTAAAAGTAGGAAAGTACAATCCTAAGTATTCTAATGAGTGACATAAGTTTAATACAAGATGATGCAGATTTAGTTGTTTTGTAAAGTAGTCCTTTAATTAAGTGGGTCACTTGGACAGGTAAGACTGTATTTATTCAATTCTCCTCCAAAAACAGGATTTATAACCATACTGAATGTGAGAAAGCAATAAACAAATACAGTCGAGCCTTATTAATTCGGATGCCAATAATCCAGATGCTTCAACTTCCGGACGAAATTTCAAGGTAACAAAATTTCAAAATTGCATTGATCATTATAGTATGTATGTTTAATTAATCAGGACACTTTATTTATTTGGAAAATTTGTTTGGGAAGAAACTGTCTGGATTAATGATTCTCCACTGTATTGAGAATGACAGAAATGAAAGAAGTCTGTACTGTTCTAAATGTTTAATGAGATGTATATCTAATTACATGATGTATGAAAACAAATTGTTTGATCTGAATTATCTGAATCTCTCTCGTTGATTCAATATTGTATAAGTCAATATAGAGGTTTCAATAAAAAGCTTTTTTCCTACAACTGCAACGATGACAACATGATTTTGAATCTATGTTGAGATGAGATGACACAAGATGCACCAGCAGGGTGCAATCAAAAACATAATGCAAGGTTGCTTTTACATAAATGTACATGAATCTTTTCCCACAGTTCTTCTGACATGATGCCTATTACAAATATGTAATATGTTCCAAACTTTATGATCCACGTGTGAAAATTATCCATTCAAGATCTGATTCAGAAATAAACATATGGCAGAATTTACTCTAAGCACAATCTGAGTTTTGGGGCCTCGTAAGGTTTCATGGTGGTATAGATGAAACATCATATCATCTTCCAAAGTTCATATTTACTGAATGTTAAGCTAAGGCCAAGCTCAGTCCTCATCAGAACTACTTGCAGAGCCAAATATTTCCTCTTCATCTTTCTTGCCCTGTTCATTCTCACTCTCGCTCTCACTGCCACTACCTTTCTCACTACCACTCCTTGCTGGTGACCTGCTGCCACTCCTACTCCTGCTAGGACTTCTGCTGCCACTCCTACTACGACTCCTACTTCTAGATCTTGAAGACCTGCTGCCACTTCTGCTCCTGCTGCCACTTCTACTACGACTTCTGCTGCCACTTCCACTCCTGCTGCCACTTCCACTTCGACTACCACTTCTGGATCGACTCCTGCTTCTTCTGCTGCCACCTGACTTAACACTGCCTGCTTCATCATCACTGCCACTCTTAAACTCTTCATCTAAGTAATAAATGAGACACAATATAGTTATACATGTAAAAAACTATCATCATATGTGTAATAGATATAATTCATATATTCATAGAATATAATTATGAATGTAGTGAAGTATCTTGGGCTATGCTATGAGACATTGAAGTATACTTTTGTACACTTATAAAAGTAGCAATCTATCTTAGCCCTTTCAACCCCAGGAATCAAGATACTTTGTTCTTTTCTATTGTCCTAGACCACTCCATTATGGTCTGTAGTGTTGAAAGGGTGAAGCTGTACTTTAAACCGTTTGAGTGTTAAATGAGACAGAATTCTCTTATCATACACCTAAAAAAATAACATACACCTAAAAAAATAACAAACTGTTTTGAGCTGTGTTAAGAGACCTTAATTTCAGCGGCAAGGTGATAAACCAGTGCTGATACATTGTGTTGTGAAATTTGCACATATGACAGTGTTGTATGTAAGAGAACTGAGTCACCAGTAGACTACCACAAACTAATCTGTGATACCGGTACCAACACAGTAGCTATCTGATTTAGTATGGAGTCATATTAGAACTGAGGTCAATAGAATTTCTGTGTCTAAATCATTTATATTTATGTGGAGCAGAAAACAATGAAATTCACTTGTTTTATTTACTGAATTAAAAAACCCTTCCTATAGGCCTGAGATTCATTAAGTACAAAAAATGGCCAATGTATCAGACAGAAAGGATTTTTTTTAAAGATACACCATGGCAACAGTATTCATCTATGGGGCTGATTTGGATATACAGTGGAGTTGGTCTATAACAAAGTCAAAAGCGATTGACTTTTGACTTCGTTATAGGCATCCTTGGTTTTAATCATCAGAATTTACTACATATATAGATAAGAAGTAATTCTTTTCGGGATTTAACTCCTCTTCATTATAGCATTGAATTCACTTTAAGCCAATTGGTTATAGACAGAGTCTATTGTATTGCCATTTTTTTTTCTAAGTGTACGAGTACTTCACGAATGAAGATCACAAAAGAAGTTATGATCTGTAAAAAATAATGTGATTAAATATATGGACAAAATAAATGTCTGATTTTAATAATCATAATAAAATAAATTATCTTTGCCATCACTATAGGAAAACGAATGGATGCTCCTACTAAAATTAATGACTGCCACAATCCAAGACAGATGTATGTAAAACAAGAAAAAAGCTGTAAATCCAGAAATGTTCACAGAACTTTATTTTAGCGAATCAACAGTCATATAATTATTCGAGATACTTTATTATTGCGCGTGTCAATTTAAGTTAATAAAATGTGTTGTTTGATGCATTTTAATATCAGGTTATTATATTTAGAGAGGACTTTATTTTCGCGAGTGACAGTTCTCGCGTTATTACGCCAAAATAAAATTCTTGCGAATATTACTGGACTTACAGTAGTATTGTACTTACCTGAGTTAGCGCCACCGTTGAATTGGTCTTCTTGCGATTCTTCCTCCTCCTCTTCCTGCTGTGGTTCCAACATCATCAACCGTGTGTCCTAAGATAAGAATAATATCATCTTTGCTAAATATTTCTCCATCGAATTTATCTTTTGAAAAAACTGTGTTAGTGCATTATTCTGTCAGCTGCTAGAGCTTTTGCTTAATGGGTCTTGGATTAGAAGTTGAAGGTCAAACTGGTGAAACATGCAAAATAACTACTTCATTTTTACAGTCTTTGCCTCTACTTATTTGAAAGATATGAATACAACTGTTTTACCACTTGTAAAACTTAAAATAGTGTGTTTTCAATTACAAATAGGAAGTAACCCATATAAGGACTGAAAGTTTCAAACAAAGAAAATAAAAAAGAAACATTAATCTACCAATTCCATGGGACATATAAAAACTGATTCCACAAGTGGACTTACATTTCAACACAATTAACATTAAAATGACTAGGATTTGAGAGTTTGACCCTACCTGAGCCTCTATCTCTTTGTTGTTTAGGTCTCTGTGCTTTACAATCAAGCGTGATTTAGCCACTTGAGCACCTCCTGTCTTCCTTCTCTTACTAAGACGAACTCTAAAAGAAGAAGAAGCAAGTTTTACTTTTTCATTTTACTAGTACATGTATTTCCATGAAAACTGTATGGTATTTATTTATTAAACATTCAAGATAACATATGACTTGTACATTTCACATTACAAATTTGTCACTTGAATTGTACATATGATTCTTTACAAAATAACAAAATCTACATCATCTTGCATAACATTAATGTCACTCATTTGAATAATAAAAACTACTTAACTAAATTTAGGAGACTTGCAGTATAGCCTGTCTTAGCAACCCACTGAATTAAATGCCAACCTGCCTAAAGTGACCCAAGTCTATGCTTCCAAAAAAAAATTTTCCTGTACAAATTTACCTGCATTAAGAGACATGTGTCATATGTGACTATTTTTTTCAAATTTCCTTGCACAGACTCTTAATATATCTTAGGCTGTATAACCTTTTCTTTAAAAAATTAAAGTGCAATTCAAGAAAAATAATATTTCCAACAAAACTATTGAAAACAATCTGTTGCAAAGATTTTAAAGCCATTCACACTTTTGGGCATCTAATAGAATGTAAGGCTGTACTTTCAAAAGTATAAAGTACTATTGCCAAATATGGAAACAAGTGCCAATATAGAAAAGGAATCTGTAATAAATCCTAGTAACTCATAACATATGCAAAGCTCTGAGTGACCTCATGCCATAAAAGTAGTACAGTCTAACCTATTTTAAGAGACCATCCAAGGGAAGGAGCAAAAAGGGTCACATATGACAGGTGGTCTCTTAATTCAAGTAATGTATACAAGAAAAAGTTATTTTGGGAACCATACATTTTGGTCACATATGACAGAGTTTTCCTTTAATTCAGAGGGTCACTAAGGCAGGTTACACTGTATGTCAGCATTTACAGTTCTTTTGACTTAATTACTACTTTCAATTTGGTAACAAATGCAAAAAAATATAATACCGGGATCTACTGGAAAGCCACCCAGTTGATAAGCCGCCCATGGGCAGTTATTTAAGGTGGGCGGCTATATGGGGTCAAAAATTTTTAATTGTTTTGGACATCAGATACATTGTAGAAATGCAAGAAATATCTGGAATCTCCTAGTGATCGGCATTAAGTTTGAAGTTCTCACGTAGGCCTACATGTACAAGTCAGATTAAAGTTGAAATCAGGTCATCCTACGTGTTTTTTTATCTTTTATTTTCCATGCTTGCATCGTAATTTATTGCTTACCTGTAACACCAATCAGCACTCGGTGGGAACTTTTGAATGGTTTAATGTCAAACCATGTGCTTGTTTATAGTAAAAACTTGAAAGGTAATAATTGCTGTCAAAACGTACACCCAACGATGAAGCATACATTGTGTGGGGCACCACAAAGCTGAATTATTGTTGTTGCAAGTATCTAAGTTTTTTTTTTAAAAAAGTAAGATAAAAATCTAAATCTAATTCTTGAGAGAAAAAAATATGCACTCTTTAATATAATTGAACATTCAATTGAAAAGAGATGCGCTTATGCTAAAAATTAGAAAACATATATTTTGGTCATTAAATGAAATTCTCCCCTGGGGAGCCTCACACATGGCAATCAAAGAAGTCCATCATAGCCTATTAATAGTAACATCAATGTCGACCATGCTACTTTCGATAGGATGCAGTTGAGGGAGATTGGTTCACTGAATAAACAACATCAAAGTTAGAAATGATACCCAAGGATATAATTCCATTTAAATGCGAGGAGGGTGCAAAGATTTATTTATTTAAACAGGCATGTAGTTAATAATTTATATGGATTTGGGAGAATTGACACTTGCAGCCGATGTGAGTGCCAGTAGGCCTATAAAATAACTTGGTACGATGGATGTGTGATTTGTCAGCGTGATCAAAGGAAAAAATAACATCCTATTAACCGCCTGGGCGCTTATTTGGTCCATAAAATTTTCTGAAATTTCTTGATTTTCTGTTTAGCCGCCCTGGGCCGCTTTACGGTAGAACCTGGTATGAAGAAAAAAAATTTATAGGACTGAAAATATATCTATACACAGTATTCAGCGCCTCTATAGATACCTTGTCTCCAGTTCATTATAGTACATGCCGTCCTCTCTGAAGACAAAGAAGTATGTTTCCTCATATCCTCGGGAGAGTTTGTTTTTTACATTCCAGTTGTATTCACGGGCCAAAGTGTAATCATATCTGAAAAAGAGGAAAAACCACAATAACATTCTAGGGGACAAGACGGATACAACAGAATATCATGACGAATTGATTAAGGCCTATTACAGGATAATTATCTGCAGTTCCATTCCACCCATACACATAGGTTGAATACATGAAAAGAGTGCACAAACTATACATTTCGAGTATAAATGAAAACAATGGATTCCAGCTTTTTCACTTTCCATTACTAGTTAAGACCAAATGCAACTTGATTCGTCTGAAGTTGGACAGAAATTGTAGTTTTCATATACAAAAACTCCAGGAGCAGGACCTGTATATGTCGGGACACCACAATTGTTCCCACTGGCAGTAAAGGTGAGAGTTGAAGGAGCATAACTTGCCAAATCCAAATATGATTTTGACCTGTTCTCTTGTGGCAGACCTATATATCAAAATTCAATCTAAAATATCCATTAATGACCTAGAACATGGACAAAGAATGAACTAAGACAAAAGGTGAAAGGACAGAAGGACATAACAAGGATACCACTATCTTGGGTCTTTTCATGTCAGAGAGCATTTTTTGGGGGTTGCCATTATTTCTTCTAATGTAATCCATAGATCTATAAACTCTAGAGGTAACCTTATACAGTCTGTTAACTTTGCACTACATCTGTTTTTTCAATGATTTTTAGCATTTCATCAAGAGGTCTAAGAAAAATCCTCCTTACAGTTTCATGAATATTGTCAAATTAATAAATACACGGCAATGGATATGATCAACAAATAACTTACTCATCATCCACTACATAGTCAACACCATCTTCTGAATCCCTCTTCCTTTTTCCTAAAGTCTCCTCTGTGGGTAGGAAGTAAGCTACAAACTGCTCCCCACTGTCATCTACAGCACCTCTGAAAAATAAAGAGATTATATAAGTAATGATTTGAATGTATAAAGAAATGATTTCTGTCATATTCAAGCTCATGATTCTGTAGTAAACACAAGGTTGTGTTGTGAAACACTGATGCCCTGGTTTGCCAGGAAATTAACAATAACCAAGGTTAAAATCCTGCTCAAAAGATAGGTCTTGCCAGGAGATTGCATCACAAATTATTTAAAAGTTATGACCAAGGTTTAAGTTTTTTGTTTTTTTGTTTTGTTGTTGTTTAACGTCCCACTCAAGGATATTTCACTCATATGGAGACGTCACCGTGTGCCAGTGAAGAGCTACAAATTTTGCCTATGCTCGGCACTGCTGGCCGTAGAGCAGGGAGTAGTCCTAGCAGCAGTCACACCTACTGTGACACGGGACCTAGGTTTTTACTGTCTCATCCGAAGGACAGGGACGGCCAACCGCGGAGTGGCGCTGACGCGGCTCGAACCCGAGTCTTCCGATTCGCAGTCAAACGCGCTAACCACTCGGCCACGGAGGCCCCCCCAAGGTTTAAGTTTCTCAGACAAACAGACAGACTAACAAACTGACAAATTGACAGGTAAAAAAACCATATAATGGACAGATAGATCAAAATGGATCTCCTGAAAGACAAATGAGGTCATAAAAAAGTCAATAACACACCTTATCAGGGTATGAGACATCTTGGTTTTGACTTTCTCATTCAAAGGACTGGGAAAGCCAACGGCAGCATTGCATAAATTTCAAACCATGACCTCATGACTAGAAGGCAAACATGCTGACCACTGAACCATGACAGCCCTTCAAACATAATGTACAGACACACAGAACATGTATATTGCCTACTTAATTACCTATGTAAGACAGATTTCATGTATGTAATACTAGTACAGCAATATTATATTATCCTGTCTGAGTGTGACAGTCAGTGATATACCTGATCATGGCTTGAGACATCTCCTCCATCTGTGCTGGCTGTGGTCTACCTTTAGGTGCAGGATCTGAATCAAATATGACCTGAGCAAACGGATGTTTCCACAACTGTAAGATGAGAAAAACACAACATCTCATATCATCAAATATTAAGAAGAATTGTGGTACAGTGTATTATATGAATAATGGGAAATTAGAATATTTAGTCCATTTCTTAGGAATCAGACATACAGGGGAGTTGGTCTGCAACGAAGTCAAAGGGGATTGACTTTTGACTTTGTTATAGGGATCCTTTGTTTTAAGCATCAGAATTCACTACATATATAGATGAATGGTAATTATTTTCAGGGATTTTATTCCTCTTCATTATAGCGCTGAATATGTGATAAGCCAACTCTACTGTATTTGCAAATCAGTCTCCAGGAATACAGGGGATGGGGGTTCGGTTAAATAATCACAGAATCTGGTAAGGCAGTTAATCAGTATGATGATGAAAACCAGAAAATACCAAAGATTGATCTGTAAAGAATGGAAAGAGAAGTATTATACTACCATAAATGAATTACCTCAAAATCAGGAAATACAGGCAGGACCTCCAGAGGTGTAACACCTGGTTTGCTGTAGTGCTTAGTAATCTGCAAAGAGGAAAAAAATTGTGGTAAGTAGTATTTCAAAATAGTAGCAAGATTATATATAAGCACATATCAAGCTTCAGGTTCTGTTGAGATATTCACAAAATTAATATACAGTGGCTTCTCGCCTGAAGAGACCATCTCAAAATAAGATGGTCAAAATTTGTTTAACCCTACTGCAAGACCATCTCACTAATCAGACCAATATTAGCCAGTCACTTGGCTGGTCTTAAAAGCGAGGTTCCACTGTGTATGGTTATTTGGTTGTATTGTTATTAAATGACCTACTCAGAATCTTTCACTTACATGGAGACGTCACCAATGCCGATGAAGAGCTACAAATTTGCCCTATGCTCGGCACTTATGGCCATTGAGAAGTGAGGCTTCTTTAACCTGCGAACACCTAATGAGAAGACAAATGATCTTGGTATTTATTGTCTTATCCAAAGAGCAAGGAAAGGCAACCACATTATGGCATGGATTCCAACCACAGACCTCATGATCAGAAGGCAAACATGCTTACCACTGAGCCATGGTTGCCATTCAGAAATAATGTACAGACACACAAATCATTTATATTCCCATGTAAGATTAACCATGTAAGACAGATTTTATCAAATTTGTGCTCTTCACATTTCATCCTATGTTATAAATATGTACTTTCGCAGATATATCCAAATCCCATATTTGTATTAACGCCTGGTTCTGTTAGTCTACTGGTCATCAACCAATTCTCGATGTCTCAATTTATAGTGCCTATTGAAAGTATGCATGTTTTTGCACATTTAACTGAAAGTATGCATGTATTTGCACATTTTATAGCGCTTAAATTAATTTGAGAAAGTGGGTACTTAGCAAGAACTGGCCGAGACCAGTAGAGATTCTTTGTATACTAAGCTGTCCGACTTACAGGTTCTTTGGCTTTTTCAAATGTCTTGTCTATGGCTCTTATCTGACTTTCTCTGTCTTTATACACATCTTCGTCTTTCAAAATCTGCTTTATTTTAAAACCCACTCTGAAAAATGAGGAAAGTATATGTCATGCAATGATAACGAGATTTAATGTTACAGCAAATAAGCTAAATACATGTATATGTTAACATAACAGATTAACTAATCAAATTATGGTATATTTCTGTCATTTTTTTCTGAAATGTTTTAATTAATGAAACTGAAATTTTCACTTTCAGTATATGCATATTCCAGTGTGTCGTCCTGTAACAGTGAAAACAAATAAAACTGGTCCCTTTATAGAGATTTGATGGTGAAAATAAAGATTTAACATAGTAGCAAGTATCTTGAATAGGAAGAATTCCTCCAATTACACAGAAATTCTCATCCCTGATATTTAAAGTAAATTTTTGAACCACAAAAATAGATTACAATGTTTTCTATTGCTTATTACATGTTGACTGGTTGTATTTTTGTTGAACGTCCCACTCAAGAATGTTTCACTTTTCTGGAAACATTACTGTGTGCTGGTGAAGGGCAACAAATTTTGCCTATGCTCGGCACTTATGACTGTAGAGCAGGGAGGGTTCTTTAATATGCCAACTTCTACTGTGACACAACACCTTGGTTTTTACTGTTTCATCTGAAACCGGGACAGAAAACCGCGATGTGGCTTGGGCTCGACCTCTCGATTCAAAGCCGAACACGCTAACCATTTGGCCTATGCAACTCCACTTATTATATGTACTTAACCTGTTTATCATAGTATTTTATGTGTATGCTCCACTTACTTTCTCTCAGAGCTGTCTGACTTCTGTGTAAATCGATTATATTCTGTGGATATATATTCTGTTTTTCTCAACCAGGAGACATTTGTGTTGTGGTGTCTTGATCTGAAACATTAGTGATATACATGTAGCTACACAGGCGATAGAAATAAATTAAAATTCTCTCCTCTCCTATCTTTAGCTATTGACATGCCAAACTAACAAAACAAGATAAATTAAAAATTTTATGTCTATGAAAACTTTGTCAGTTCATAAGGCCATCCATAAAAAGAATGTGTTGGCTTGCGGTACTGCAGCCTACTCAAAATCCTACGACTCACTTTTTATTGCCTTCAATACATGAAGGATAAATGGGTCAGGATCAGTAAATATTGTTGACAATTTGAATACAACTAACAGGTATATCATAGAAATAAATTGATAGAAGTCTAACAAACTTTGCACACCATATATGTAAAGACCATAGTTGATGCTAAATATTGAATAGGATTAATTGTACAACTGTGGTCATTTATTCAAAAGTATACTGCATAAAATAAAATAAATGTGCCACTTACCTTTTTGAGTCATTAGGAGTATTTAGATCTTCTTCCAGCAATCTTTCATCCTCAGGATCAAGATAAGCTGAAAGTATAAAATGTAACCCTTACCAGGCCTGTCCTCCATTATACATGTGTCTGACCACCACCAATTTTCTTGTATGCAGAGGCACCCCATCTTACTTAACCCACATAACAATACGAACGGAACAGTACCATATATGGTGCATGTATATGTGCATGAACAAAAATAATGTTTACATTACTATCATGCAACATAGTCTATTTTAAAATTTTCCTGGATATAGTTTTTGCTATTTTTTTTTAATTCATTTCCTTAACAATTCATATTTACAGTTCTTACTTCTAATAAAACTCTTATTTACATTATAATACTAAAACTCTGAAATAAAAACAAATTTTCTTTGCTGAAAAAAAATCCTTGGAGTACATGTACTTAAATCTAAGAACAAGCAAAAGAATGATTTGATATTCATCAAGCAAGAATTGATGCATGTAGGGGAGTCATGGCTCTGTGGTTAGCATGTTTGCCTTCTGATTGTGAAGCCGTGGGGTCAAATCTGCAGCATGAATAAGACAGTAAAATCTGAGGTTCTGTGTCACAGTGACATAAGTGTCTGCATGTTAAAGAGCCCTCCCTGCTCAATGGTCATAAATGCCAAACATGGACCAAATTTGTTGTCATTCACTGGCATACAGTGACATTGCTACATAAGTGAAAGACTCTTGAGTGGGGCGTTAAACAACAATACAACCATGCAATCTACAAAATTTAATGCATGTAACTTCATGTTTAACAAGGGATTTGAAATACCATGTACATGGAGATGTCATTGCTTGCCAAAGATCAGCTATAAATTTTGGTGTTTGCTTGGCACTGTGGGCAAATGAGCAATGAAGGTTCTTTAAAGCCTACTTGAACATGGGACTACAGTTAATAACTTATCAAAAAATAATGTAAAAAAAGAAGAAGAATGAATGTCAATCAGAACTATGGGGTTAGAACATCTACATAGGGATGTTGGTATTTCTTGTGTTTTATGTGTTAATCATTATTTAATTCTTATATATGGAAAAATGCTTACCACCAGGTTCATCTTTGTATGTGTCAGGGTTGATCAAATCAATGTTGACTCCCAAGTCATGCTCAGTCAGAAGATCATATTTGTAACTTCTCTCCAGCGATGTTGGTTTGTAGTCGACAAATCTAAATTACGAACAATTTATCAAAAAATCATCAACAGAAAATGTAAAAAGAAGCTGTAAGTATCATTGTGAACAAAACAGAAAAAATTACCAGTCGTTCAAAGTGAATTGCACATAAACAAAAATACCAAAAATATTCAAAGATGAAACACAAACCTGTTATGCTCAAATGGATAGATGATGAATTTAGGATCAAATGGGATGTCTGATAAGGTATTATTATACTTGACTCTGCACACCAACTCAGACCTAGGTAAAGAAAAGATAAAATCTTATAAGCAAAGAGTGTTTATCATATGTGCTGTTCAAAGCAGTAAATTTTACATAGGACTAGTACAATTTGAAAATACTGAATAACTAACACACATATCTTGATAGTTTAGATACGTTTCGATTATCGAAACAATTTTACACTGTGGACATTCAATCCCAGGCAACTCATCTGGATTAGCAAATTTTTCCAGAGTATGGATCGAGGCTAACAAACATCTGACACTATATACAGTGTATTTCATATAACATGAACCCTTTTCTGATTAGACTTGTATTAAAACTTGTAAGGATAAATGTGTGTATTTCCAGATGATCGCAGAGATCTAGAAAGTGTAACAAGTTCTTGAAAAACAAACTTGTCGCACAAAATAAAATACATAACACTATACTTACAGTGTATCATCTTAAAAATTTGATATGACTTAAATTGTCTGACTTGATGCATTTGAATAAAAGAATAATGTGTTCGTTGGAATGAATCCTTGATTCTGCAGTTCATTTGAATAGTTTTGAACAAAACTGTGTGTGTATAGAAAGAAAGATATGTCTTCAAAATACAGATTGGCTGCTTTCTGTCTACCACTATGGTATTAGAACTTATTGTTTAAAAAATCTGTTTCAGGAGCGTCAGCCCCTGTAGCTGAAATTTTCCTGCATAAAACTCTAAATACCGGTAAGGCTCAAGAAGGAATGCTGGCGTGAGCAACATAACCACCTACAATCTCATCTGCATGGTGCTTATGGTCTAGTCTAGTATGCTGAGGGTCTAAGGTGCAATATCCTCTACAGGACTGTATTGGATGTAATAAAGTTCAGTTATAATTACTTTTAACTTTCAATTTAAATGGCAAGATGCACAAATTATCAGTGGCCTTATATCCCCATTGGCATTTGTTGTAAATTAGTGTTCTTAGTTCGGGCTGATGATGGGGCAGAACCCTATGATGGGTATGTTCCCGTGGTCCGAAGG
>JACSZP010003947.1:0-10463 GCA_016161895.1 Pinna nobilis | reverse complement strand
GAAAAATTGAAAATAAGTTCTCAGTTAATTCAGAAGTTTAATGCCTTAGGACACACGTGGGATATGTAAGTACAACATGTATAAACATAAAATGATAACCTTGTTAAAGCAACTAGTTGTTGCAGTATATTAAGTATTGATTTAGCATTTAAAACAGCTTCTGCAAACTATGCTCTGTGTAATATGTATGATGAAACGTTAAGACGTCGAAACTTGAGGGGTACGCTATACTATTTTCCAAAATAAATCTGATGTTTCAATTTTTTAGCCTGATAAATCTTAACAAACTGAAAATAATATAGATATGATTGTACATCAAAGGCAAATAAAAAATTATTATTTAGGGTTTCATACGATGTATTGGAATTTGACACTGTGTCGACATTCCTGTTAAAAACCATGAAGCCTCTTGGATTCATTTATTGAACTTTTGACCTTTCTGCAAATTGTTTTCGAAGCAACCAAAGCTTTTGTTACTTAGCGGTCATAAAACACAATTTATCAACTTCAAATATCTAAACTACAGAGCTATATCATTCAATGAATTTTCCGACATTTCCTTTTTATCCTTCGGGAAATCAAAATGGTACCCTTCTTATTTGTAAGAAATTTTATTGCTTCAACTTATTTTGTTATCTTAACATTGACAGCAATATAATCAGAAAGACCAATTCAAGGTCACAGGACATAGAACTGAAAGTAAAACAATTTAACCAAATGTCACAGCTTAAAAGGCACTGGATTTTGAAGTGTTGTATGTTCAGTTAATGAGTTTGTATATTTTGGGGAATTATGTCTATTATCGATACCTTTTTTCAAATACATAAAATAAATAGAATGAAAAAATGAAGATATGATAGAAACAAATAATGATAAATATATAGATAGATATATGGATAAATGGAGGGACAAAAGAAAAGATAGATATAATTTCTATTACCATTGTGATATTATTTTCAATATTACAGAATTTATTTTCATTACTATCATTGTTATTATTATCATCATCATCATCATTATTATTATTATTATTATTATTACTATTATTATTATTATTATTATTATCATCACTATTATTATTATTATTATTATCATTATTATTATTATTATGTTTGTGATATCTTACTCTCATTATTATCATCATTATATCGTTTTTATATAGATTCCTGTTAATTGTTATAACGTAATGTGAATAAATTAGCATTGAACTCTTCCTCAAACTATGTGATCTATGCTCATATACTGATTCTGAAACTGGAATAGGTTAATGCTTCAGAATCACTTTCTCTGTGTGTATCAATGTTCAGTTTTACTCATATTAGTGAAAATTGCAAATAATTGAATACTATATCTCATTAAAAGGCTATGTTTCAAATGAGGATACCAGATCTGTTTATGAAAACAAAATAGTCAGGCCCGTTGAGATAGTCTGCCAATAACCGCACCAATCTCCTCCTCGGAAGGAAGGCGCAGAAAATACCAGCGTGGGGCAAGGAATAAAATACTGGTCTGGGATGCGTCAGGGTGGCAGTAATTAATAATACGACAAAAGAAATGTGCAAATGTTTTAAACAGCCAAATACAAGACCTATATTAACGATCAAAGAGGTGCTTTGTGTTAACATCCAGAAGCACCATGGCAGAAATAGTCAAGTTTCATAATATTTTACCACCTCTGATCCCGTCTTATCTCGTTTATGACCAAGATGAAAATAATTCTCGGATCTGAAACTTAGGTAACTCGATGGATACCCTTTGGTATCTTTTACTATCCCCCTTTTTAATTAATGAAGTTTCTTTTATGATTGCTGATCCTCTGTATTAAGTGATTAATCTAATAATGAATAATTCAACAAAATGTTCAAATTCGTTTTGAAAACAATTCTGTCATGTTTCTGCGTTAAAATAGATATTACAACAATAATATGGGTATTTTGGGACTATTTAATCATAACGATAACCATTTGCGTCACACATAACATTTTACAAATCACAATTATGAGGGTTTTTTGCCAATAAACGTTACAAATGGTACATTGCAAGAAAAACATTCTTCTATTGAACATTCTGGCAAAGTAAAGAATATATAAACTGAGAGAGAGAGAGAGAGAGAGAGAGAGAGAGAGAGAGAGAGATAACAGTTTTAATACTCTGCTTCAGGATTACTATTCTGTAGTTAGTACACATTGATCCAACGTCTATGTTTCTTTCATTGGTTAGACCATTTTGTATTATGGTTGTATTTATCTATTCTCTTCCTTTCGATAAATAAAACAATTCAGTCAAACTCAACGACTTTCTATACATTCTAAGCCCTCTGGTTAAACGCAGACTGGTCTGTTTAATATAATACTAACAAAATATGACACTTATTACTCCCACGTGAGAATTAATAGATTTATGAAAAATATCTGCATACAAAATATTTTCCTATCGCCGCAAAGATATATTTTAGATTTTATGTGAAGTCTGGTTTGCCCTTGAAAACTGTTTTTCGAGTAAACAAAACACACATTCTGATCGTAAGGAAATAGTATCTAACTGCTTCAAAGACGACCTTATCATTTTTATTTAAATCAAATGAAATGCAAACTCAATAATTTTGTGTGTAAGCTCTTATTACATGTTCCGCAGTTCCTGGAAGTGTTAACATTATGTATCTACCGTGTACCTACCACAAAATATACAAGAGAAAGTAAAAGATACATATAAACGAGTGTTGAATATTTTTTCGACTGACGATAGCATGTTAACCATAACGTGCAAACATGAGATAAAATGTAGCCACGGACAATACATATTCCATTGACATTGGATGTAAATAATTACTACAATATTTTCAGCAGTTTTTGTTTGTTTATTGATCTTATAAGCATCTACCATCAGTTGTACAATCATACTATGCAAACATTTGACAAGAGAAGGCTGGTGAAACTAAACTCACGAGATCTTTTCAAATACAAGATAGACTTAGAATATGTGCTCTTTTAAGAAAATAAGCCTACCATACGCCTGTATTCCCATCCCCACCAAAGATATTTTCCTGTTACTTAATGAATTAATAATAGATTTCTAGGAAAATACAATGTTGCCACTCACAACGCCGATTGAGTATATCTCAAAAATTGGATCTTGTTTTGATATTTTACACTATGTTCACCGTAACTTCCCATGGTAACATGACGGCGAAGGGACAACAATGACTGCCGGTGTTAGACCTATGATACTATTTCAATATACAAAAGCATACTACTGACTGGATATGAACTTTAACAGACTGTTACTTGAACGAGCTGTCCACCCAGAACATCCATGAAAAAAATCATTGAGCTCAAGTATGCAGTAAATCACACCTGTAACCGAAACACTGTTTTCACCTGTATTTTTTTTAATGAATTGCTGAAATATAATTCCATGTGAAAATAATAAGTCAGTAGATTATAATGAAATCAACGGACAAAAAAAAAAGCATAAGCAATAAAAGAAGAAAAATTTAAGAAAAGAAATACACCTGAAACTTGAAGCAGAGTTGCTCTGAAAGCAATATTTTTAAAATCAACTTAACAAATAATAGAAAATCGGTATTACACGTGAATTATTTTTCTTACCTTGTATGGAAAAGTATTCTTTCCACTATCTGTTCATTTCTGTTCATTTGTTAATATTAGTGTCACTTTGAAGTCGGACAGGTTTTTCATTAAACTTTAAACCCACAATAACCTATCCCTCTGCACAGTAACTTTTTGTCCCACAATATACAATGTTTATTTAGTGTTCCGCACCCGTCGTGTACTTCATAAAACGTTATTCATGTCATTTAACTGTATATCCCTAATGATGGGTATTTCTGAATTTTCAGTTCATTATCGAAATATGTTTTATCTGGAATAGACAGTCAATAAAGAGCGCATGCGTGAACTTTTTTTCTGATTTCAAAAGTGGGGGTGGTGTTATGTTGTATTTTGTGAATTAAACATCGATGGAGAAACGTCAGATTATAAACTTTACATCAGCAAGTATGCTCTCTCCAGACACACGCAAAATCAATATTAGGTTTATAAAAGAACGATGATTGCAATCTCCTGCTATCAATGGCCCATAGTGCCTTAGCACAGCATATTACCATTTATAATTGTACGTACTATGCGGATTTGGTAACCAAAGTAAAAAGAAAGTTAAAAAAGAAACAGTTAAACCTGTCCAGGACAGTAATTACAGGTATGTGTTTGACAGACCATCTGTCTTGAATTTCCCCGTAGGTGAGGTGGATCCTTTGTGGTTGGTTGGTTGATTGGTTGGTTTGTTTAACGTCCCAGACAAGAATCTTTCACTTGTATGGAGATACCACCGTTTGTCGGTGAAGGGCATTAAATTTGACCTGTGATAGGCACTGGTAGCCAATGAACAGGGGTAATTCTTTAACTTGCCGACACCTTTTATGTCACGAGACTTCATTTTTTATTGTCTCGTCCCAAAAACAGGGACAACCAATTCAGCACAGCACGGATTTGAAATCCATACGTCACCATCAGAAGGCAAAAACGATAACCAATTAACCACGATAGGCCAAAGTAGACCCTTAAATTAAGAATAACTATTGTTAAAAAAATAATTTTTTGTTCATTGCAATCTTAAAAGGTCATCCATGCAACGATTCAGTCAATTGCCATACATGTATTTATATTGACTGACATACTCCGATGAATACATGACACATAATGACAAATGGAAAATCTAGTGGTGGGATCAGAAGCCAAAGAAATATTAAGGTCAAATAAAAACTTGCCCGTAGACCTGTATCTAAAATCAACTAAAAAGAAAACTGATGCAATCAGTAAGGTTAATCTAGCGACCACTCTCAAATTAGTAACCCAACATTACATAATGTGAAACATTGAAAATGCAAACGTCGACAGATAACAATTTGTAACATTTGCTATGTGTAGAAAGTAATCCTAACCTGTTATTGTTGATATACTAAAAAACAAGCTGATGTAAGAGGCTCGGAAAAGGAATCTTTCCACAAAGTCTACGATCCGTAAAAAGGTCTTGTTTCCGATTCGGCCTGTCATGCGGTCGAATTTTGTTTGATATGTTTTATACCAGTGGTTCTTTAAATGCTGATTTTGCCTTTGGATAACTCCGTTTACCTCATCAGAATTTAGGTCTCACGGCGGGTGTGACCGCTCGACAGGGGATGCTGAGTTCTTCTAGGCACCTAATTCCACGTGTTTCCAGGCGTCTCCAGAGGTTCGTGTTTGCCTAATTGTTTATACTTGCCCTTTTTATAGGAATTATGAGATCGATCATTATTCGTTGCCTTTGCCTTTTTACTAGTAGAGAATCATCGCAAGAAGGAATAAAGACGAGTCAACAAACTATTACGATAAAATAACCGATAAGTTTAATTACAATTCTACCCAAAGAAGTGCCGTGGTTATCAAAACGTCAAGTCCTTTGAATACGACAATTTGGTATGAATTACGGTATTAAAGCTAAAGAAAAAGATTCCAAACAAGTTTGGCTAAAGTGATCACCAGGAATCAGTATTCTTTCTTAGCAAAACCTGCACGTTTTTATTTTGAATTAGCCAATGAAATAAACATAGTTAAACCTCGTAGGTATTGAGTTTGTTGTACGGAAGCAACCTCTTTTAGCATGCTATTTTGATAATTCGAAGGACATGAAGGAATTTGGAATTCGGAATCAATTGAAGTCCCCCCCCCTCTCTCTCTCTCTCTCTCTCTCTCTCTCTCTCTCTCTCTCTGCGGCAAATGGTGAAAAAGTTCTTGTTACGAATGTCAGACACGCCAAATCATTGAAAGGTGAGACTTTGTCGAAAAAATAGATACTTGAGAGCTGACGACATCCGAAGTTGGTATAACCATTGTATTGTTAAGGTGCAGTTGTTGCCCTCAAATTAAATATATGTATTTACTTTTGTTTTTCTCTAGCAACGCTTATGTAGAGTGGACTAATTCTTTGTAAATCCAATCTGTACAGTAGCATTTAATTGATTTACACAACAAGTTTAATTCTAATTATTCATTCAATTTGCTTAATTATATAAGGATCTATAATGACACAAAAACACGATTTGCCGTTCATTATCGAAGCATTTTTTACGATTCATTGATGCGACTTGAAAATGAGTAGACCCTTCAGGCTAATAAAGCGTCAATAGTATTCTGATTATGTTTGCTGACGAAATTCAGCTAAAGTAATTCATCAATATTTCACATTTCAGGAAGCAGGCACTGGAGAACAAATTAATCATTAGTTTACCTTTATAAATATTTCAGGTGACAACGATGATATGAAAAAGGAGAAGGTAATAGATACGAAACCATTCTGTCCACAACTGTCGACATTTTAATCGCCTGGATGGCAACTTTAACAATCCCATGTTCTAGCCAAGCGCCATAAAAATGTAGCGCAGAGATATAAATCATTTAATATCTTAATTATTTCAAATCAAAATAAAAAATATTCCTAAAATAATCTTATTTCTCTTAATTGTCAGTGTGTGGCACGTCGTAAAACAGTGCTTATTAAAGGCCTTTCTGGCAACACGGTGACGAATTATGTTCGTTTAGATATATTTAACAGTGGAATAAACGTGTATGCAGCGTACAAGAATTAAAACTATCGGACAGGTCTCTTGAAATTCAATCCAACCTTAACTTCAGAGGTTGCTGTCTATTGATCGGACAATCGTTTAAGGCGGGTCACAGTTATCACATGGTCGACGGAGTGGCTTTTTCTGGCTGGGATTTCACCGTACTGCATAATTAATCAAGCAGATATTTTGCCATCCTAGGCATCTCGGACAATGTTCTTCAGTAATTTCAATAACATTGAACACAGGTAGCCAGCTAGATCAAGAGTTTATTACTTGTTCAACCAAACATTTATCGAACTCGTAGGGTTTCCGTGAAACAACTGCGGCGGATGTGACATACCAACAGGGGACGCTGACTCCTTCCGGACACTTGGTCCCATCCCGTTAGGGATTTGCATTTGTTTTCCAAGTTGAAACCGTCATTATCCTAGATTTATCACGTTTCAGGACTTAGATTTCCAAATATCCCTCGGTATTTTTTTCAATTTTACATCAAACTATTTATCGTTTTTCAGTACCCTCAATTTTTTCTCTCGGTTATGTTTGGATACCTAAATTTATATCAAGTTTTGACATCGTGTCCCTATGGCATAAAGACAAATAGGATTAAATTTGTCTTCATATGTATGTTATTAGGCCCTAGTTAACTTAACTATCCATCGTGAAAGCCAGAAGATATCAAGGGCATTCAAAACTGAAATAATCAAGGACAGGTAGCACCGCGGCCAAAATAAAAAGAGACAACACAAACAGTAATACACAAAGCACTTAAAACTAAAAACCGAGTTTCACGAATCCCATTCGATAACAGGTTATGAGCAAAAGCGCTCCGGAAGGGCAAGCAACCCCGCCCCACGCGTGACAACCGCCGCATGACACACATGTCAAATTCGAGGAAATTTCTAAAGCATAAACATGCCTGAATAATAATCATGCGTAGCATTGTGGAAGATATTCTAGCTAGAGAGAACGTTTAGTCAGTCAACATCAAATATGAATTCGTTGTTGTTTGGTTTTATCGTATTTTGACTGCTGCTACAGACTGAAATTGGCGGGTGTTACCAGAAAGCGGGAGGCGTTATAGGCACTTGATCCCACTCATTTGTTAGTTCCAAATCCGGTTTGTGTGGGTTTTTACTTGAGGACATTCAGCTTGATTTTCCTGATTTTATGTATATTTCTATTCAATAAATGCTGGACAGAGGATGTGTATAATTCGATCCTTCTTATTATATTTTCGAATGTTCTCTTTAACGTCAATTTGAAATTATTATAAGTCACAAAAGAAATTTTTCAAAATAAATTTCTGCTAAGAAAATTGTACTTCTATTAGTGAATTAATCAACTCGTATTAACGATTAGAAAACTATATTCTAGTTGCAGTTCTACCTAATGGATTAACAAAGACATCTCTCAACGTAACATGGAAACATGTTAATTTTTCTTTGATTCTTTAAATTTTCGTTGACAATATTTTATCATTTTAAAAGTCCGGAAAAGATATAAACTTATCTTTAAAATGTCCTTTCTTAATGGGTTATCATAGTCATTTGATCTAAACCAATATATCTTTCCCTAAAAAGTTGACTGACCATTTTAAAAAACCTTTTTCTAAAAATATAATTGAAAAAATAAATGTTCTCATTTTTGCAAAGGAAATATCATCACAAACTTGGATATGATCAAATAATTGATTGATAATTAGTTCAATTTTCACAGTTATTTGATAAATGGCTTATAGTGCAAAAAAATGAGACAGTGTACTCTCAATTCTTTATTTTAGCCGTGAGGCCGTGGAATTCTAATTAGAAAATTAAATGATATTGATTTATTTGATATAATGTCATATTGCACAAAGTTTTTAGGGGATCCGGTCCTCGATCGGGGACAATACAATTTTTTCTGTCCTTAAAAACAGAAGTGCAGTAGCAATGACTGTGTAAAGAACCTTCAATGCTCAAAAGAAAGATTTAAGCGTCAATTGAAGGGGAACGAGAGTGCTTAATTGCATCATATGTCCAGAATAAGCCAAAATAAAGGGATAGCGCTCAGTCGGTATTCGTCGATGTTCCTATATTGGTGACATATTTAGCCAACCAAAAAAGTGGTCATATAACAAAAGTACCTTGTAATACAGTTTTATCTAATCAGCCTCATTAATCTACTTCTTCATTACAGTTCACCACCGGATATGCAATACTTGATGTTCGTTTCAGGGACTTGATTGTTTTCAAGGTCGATGCGTTACTCTTGGATGGAGTTTTGATAGGAGACGTCATTCAGCACCTTTCACATTTGTTGAACGAAGAAGAATTATATGTAACATAAGTACGACCAACCACTGACCCCTCGCTGTTCTTAGCTCAAATTGACACCAAATTAAGTAATAATATCACTAACAAGTGGACGGTCCTCAGTCAACAGTGTGGACGTACCATGTACTAAGTAGTTCCTACCGTCTTAAGATTACCAGCAGCCTGGCCACGACGTCCCACCCCATTCAAAAACATGACCTAATTAGTGTTAGACCGATAAAAAGCTAAGGATAGGTCATATAGCTTACAAAAAGAATAGCCACCTGTCCGCAACTAACGAAGCTTCAAGGAACGTGCAGTGCTTCATTCATATAAATCAGGCCGCTGAGCACATTGATAATACCTTTGCAAATCTCTAGTATCTATGTAATTAGCAGATCTACTTATGGGGCTTCTCACCGGAAGTTTATACAGCTCTAACACAATTACACTATTCATCGAAAATTGAAATGAATGGTAATAACACACAATCTTATTACCTTCTTAAAGCGACAGTAAGTAATATTATCCTTTCTTTCACGTCTTCATAGACCCCATTTACCGACTTAAACCAGACCGATATTCTGTCCTTCTTTTCAATTCTTTGTAAATGTACGTAGATCCATGCTGTGTATCAAATTTGTAAAGGTTACCTTTTGATATATTCCTTATTCTTCCAAATCTGCTTGTTTACATTTGTATCTTAATCATAAGTATGGTATGGTATTGTTGTTTAACGTCCCACTCAAGAATATTTCACTCATATGGAGACGTCATCGGGTGCCGGTAAAGGGCTACAAATTTTGCCTATGCTTGGCACCGCTGGCCGTAGAGCAGGGAGGGTTCTTTAACGTGCCAACACCTACTGTGACAAGGGGCCTCGGTTTTCACTGTCTCATCCGAAGAACAGGGACGGCCAACTGCGGAGTGGCGCTGACGCGGTTCGAACCCGGATCTTCCAATTCGCAGTCGAACACGCTAACCACTCGGCCACGGATGCCCCGAAATAATCATAAGTAAATGTGCGACTGTTACTCCTCACTATATCTAAAGATTTATTCAATACTGCATTGGAGCTGCCCTGATCTTATAGAAGGTCAGCATGTTTGCCTTCTGGTTGTAAGGTCGAGGGTTCAAATCCACTACAAACAGTAATCCACATAAGAATACATACAGTGATAAATAGAGTAACAAGAACCCCGCTAAATTCGGGAATGGGTCCAGGTGCTCTGAAAGGGTGAACAACCCTTTTCTAGGCGCGGCTCCAGTTGTTTCATCCATATTTTGAATCCAGGAATCAATCGAATCCAGCAATTCTCGTCAACGAGAAAAGAAGGTCGGAAATAGTTTTAAAGTTTACATTGGGTGTACATGAATATTTGTATTTGATAATTTTCATTGTGCAATAATCTAGTTATACAACAAAATTACACATCATTCTTAAAAACTGTAATAATAATCTCAATTTCCAAGTTTACGTTGGACACTGGTATAGATTTTTATATATAATATTGAGTTTCTTTCTTACTGAATAAATCTTGGTTCTA
>JACSZP010003945.1:0-11674 GCA_016161895.1 Pinna nobilis | reverse complement strand
CAAAATTAAAAAGCAATCATGTGTTCAGAAAATTGACGATTTTGATGAATTAAAACAAGTAAGAAAGGTTCAAAATAAATACTGACTCAGTCTTGATAATCAATTTTTGAAAACTCTTTGTTTAAAATATCTCCAGGTTCTATTAAGTTTCTGAAAAAAGTAAAAACTTTCGTATATAACTCTACAGCAGCAACGTGTTGACCGGACGAATCAGCTGTTTAACGCTTGCATTACGAGTGATAAGTGTACACAATTATGATTACGCAACATATTTATTTATACAAATCCCAATTTCAATAGAAGTTCGGTAACGCGCGAGTTCCTAATTTAGTAATTAGTAAAAATATTGCGTAGTCCTGTGTTTTAACAACCCTAACTGCCTAACCTTACCTGTTATCACAAGTAAGCGGTTGCGTCCGCCATGTTGTTCAGAAAGTCATGTGATTTTTACGAGATCACATGACCGCGAGTTTGTCCAACATGGCCGCTAAACACAAGTTTCCAACCGGCTGGGAAGCTAATTGCGTGGCCGCTGGCCGCGTTACGAAGGTGGCCGCTTAATTGGGTTAAATTATATAGTAAAATGTGTTGGGAGGATTCAAGATGACCGCTTAGCAGAGGTGACCGCTTATTTAAGGTGGCCGCTTGGGCAGGTTTGACTGTACCTTATCATTCTACACTTTACCAATTAATCAGCTTAGATGATACAATTAGACCAGTTCCTATCTCAACTTTCAGGAAACTGGATTTAAAGCCCGAAATATAATTTCCCAATGTCGGGAGCTTGTGATTTTATATTGTTGCAGTTTGATACAAACAGGCAAGATTGCAAAATTAAGTACTAGCAAAAAATAAGGAATTTACAGTACTCAATAAAAACACTGCCACTCAATTTTTTTCATATTCATTCAAGATATTGTTATTGTTGTTGCTTTGAGGTTTTTTTCTGTCATCATTCTTCCAATATTTTCCAATGCTGATATTGTACATGCATATATAGTTCATGGGTTTCAAAAATAATTCTCCTACCTACCTACTCAAAATTAAAAATCTTAGTCATGCTATAGTAAACCAACAATATTGTAAGGCTTGCCTTATCAAGATAAGACGGTTGTGGATGTTTATCTTCACATACATATCTATACAGATTCCAGAATGGGACTGATATGAATCACCAGGCCTGGGCATCATAAAACTTGAGAATTTACTTAAGTCTTAGGATTTTCTCAACTCCTGACTTTCAGCCAACCAGAATTCTGTATTTTTTAGAGTTGAGAAAATTCTCAGACTTTAGTAAATTCTCAAGTTTTATGGCGGCCAGCCCAGATCTAGGCCTTTCTCTCCTATTTTAGGCCCTGTAGTTTTCTGTACACTATGAGCTTCATACTAACCTTTCTCTTGTCTAACAGGTGGGCTACTTAACCAAGGTAAACTGGTCAGCTCTGATTGTGATATAGACTGAAATACAAATAACAACGACTTAATCATAAATATAACTATGACTTAATCATAAATATAACTACCACTTAATCATAAATATAACAACGACTTAATCATAAATATAACAACGACTTAATCATAAATATAACTACGACTTAATCATAAATATAACTACGACTTAATCATAAACATAACTGGTACTTAATCATAAATATAACAACGACTTAATCATAAATATAAACTACGACTTAATCATAAATATAACTATGACTTAATCATAAATATAACTACGACTTAATCATAAATATAACTATGACTTAATCATAAATATAAATCATTATTTATCTTGCAATAATCCACACTTAGACACTCAAGAAAACATATTAGGAGAGCAGGACAGGCCTCAACACCTAAGGGTCATGAGTTCACGTGCCAGGTGTAGCATACCTGGTTTGCTCTGTCCTTCAGATAAGACTAAGATAGTGAAAGCTGAGGTCTAGTGTCATTTTATGGTGGGGCATAAAAAGAGCTTCACTCATTTTCATCCGCACAGTTTTGATTGACCAAAGTTTGATTTCAGTCTGCATGTGATCTATCTACATGACAAATACAGTGTATAATCACCTGCTAATTATGGTTGGACAAAGGTCAGTTACAACAAGGCTTTCAAAACTAAAAAGCTGTTTGGTTGATTGTGTTTCTACTCTAGAATCTTTCACTTATATGGAGATGTTACCCTATGCTTGTCACTAATGACCACTGAGTAGGGAGAGTTCTTTAATCTGCTGACACCTACTTTGAGACAGAACCATGACTTTTACTGTCTCATCTACAGAACAGGACCAGTGTGTGTGGATATGAACCTGGGGCTTCACAAACCAGAAGGCAAACATGCTGACCACTGAGCCACAGCAGTCCCTAACCAGAAATAGAAACTACACAACAAGTTGGGATTAATTATCATGTTTATCCAACTCGAGCTAGTTAATTTTCAAAGTTTCAAAGCGCGAGCTTTAGCGAGTGGTTTGAGACTTTCAAAATTAACTAATAAGAGTAGGATAAACATGATAATCAATCCAAATGGGTTGTGTAATTGGTTTCTACCATAACACTAGATTATTGTGCAAATCAAAGCATGAAAACGTCAAAAAGAATTTTTCTTCAATTCCAGCCGTAATGTAAGACCACTCAATGTATTGTGACATCAAATATAATGACGTCAATTGATGGTGTCATAATTGAATTTCCTGTCGTATAAGCCAAACAAAATGCTCAGAAAATGTTAACCACGTGTGGTTTATCGATATATTTAATCAACTGTAGCCTTGGTTATACAGCTGTTTTATCATGGTTAAACTACGCGTGTTATGGTAGAAAGTATCATTTACTTACAGATGTCCAGACATCATTCCAGCTTTAACATGCATGTCATCTAGTTATTCTTACCATTAAATAGAATGAGGGTACAAATCCAGTGCCTGAATTTCCGTGCACTCGACACCAAAGTTTATTATCTTGATAATATTCAACAAATGTCACTTGATCTCTCTGATTAATTGACAACTCTGTATCCCCTAGGGGACTGTCACTGTTGGCAGTATAGCTGTATTTCACCATCAAAGATTCTCCTTCCCGAAAGTCATCCGTGTCATCTGCAAAACTTTCTGCCCATGCTGCAAGTCAATAAATGAATAAAAGTGAGTCTGTCTAAGCCTCCAATCTTAATGTAAAACTGAACAAGTAATCCTGATATCAAGACTTTTAATCATTATGAAATTTATTGGAGAATAGAATAATAACTAGGGTTGTGAGGGTAAACTAAAATTCCACTCATCCAAATAAATTTGTCTGAATAAAGGTCACAAGGCAATACAGTATCCCTCAGGTATAGAAAGTGCCTAGCAGGAAATATACAGATTCTTAAATCCTTGAATCCACAAGTATTGGGCCAAATTTTGTCTTTTGTAGTTGTTTTTAGATTATTTTTTCTCCACTGATTTGTCTGAGGTGCACTTTAAATCATTAGTCGTACATGTACCAGTAGTAACTGGAAACTTAATGGGACTCTGATGACCAATAAATGTTTTGATCAATCGTACATTACCTGTAGGTTTATAATTAGGGACCTCCCTAGCCGAATGGTTAGAGTGTTTGACTGCGAATCGAAAGGTCCCGGGTTTGATTCCCACAGCACCACTCCGCGGTTGGCCGTCCCTGTCTTTCGTATGAGACAATAAAAAGTGAGGTACCGTGTCACAGTAGGTGTTGGCACGTTAAAGAATCCTCCCTGCTCTACAGCCTGCAGTGCCAAGCACAGGCAAAATTTGTCGCCCTTCACCGGCCAAGGTGATGTCTCCATATCATTATGAGTGAAATATTCTTCAGTCGGACGTTAAACAACAACAACAGTAACCTCAATCTATAGCCTCAATCGTTAACTTTCAATTTGTAAATGAAAAGTAAAAGCCAACTACAGAATGATTCATATTCAAACCCACAGTACCAGAATTACCAGGCAAACAAGCTAATCACCGAGTTAGGGTGACTCTTACTACCAGTGGCTGAGTGCACTTATTTTCCTCAAAAGTAAAAGCACAAAACTTGTAAGTTTGAGGTATATGTATTTGAAGTGGTTGAAAAAGGTTTCCTATATAAGCACTGTTCAATTTCAAAATCTGGATGACATGATCAAACTTACAGTGATGATACTGTCTCATCCAAAGGGCAGGGAAAGCCGACCACAGAATGACTCGTATTCAAACCCACAGTACAGTTACCAAGCAAACCGCTAACCACTGAGTTATGGTGCCTCATACTAACAGTGGCTAAGTACACTTATTTTCCTCAAACTGAGCATATTTTTCAGACTTTTATTGTTTATTCATACAGGGTAAGATATTCTTATCTGAATACACTTATTTGAATTTTTTTCTAGTGGTGACTTCCAATTACAACCCACATTTAGTGTACTTGACTTCTGGTGACTTGATTGAGTCAATGTTACAGTTGATGCTACTCGTTTCTATTTGGAAAGCCTTTGGTCGCCTCAGAGGTGTCTTCCATTCTCCAAGTCCCAGAACTCCTCTACCACTTCCTCTTTTAACCTGCATCCTGTACTTTCTACAAAACACATTAAAAAATTGATAAATTATTGAACCACTCTGTTGCATGGGTTGTTTTCTTAATGTTTAACACCTTTTTTCAACATTTTTTCACTTATACTGTGGCTGCATATGTAAAGTGATACACATATACATGTACAAGCAACAAGAATCACCATCTTTTCTAGTGACATAATCTAATACACTGTGAAGGAACTTTCATATTCCAAGAAAATCCTTGACACAGCCTTATTTTTAACTGTACAGTAGAGTCGGTCTATAACGGATTGGCTTAAAGCAAATTCAGTGCTATAAAGAAGAGGAATAAAATTCCTGGAAAGAATTAATTACTATCTATCTATTTATGTAGTAAATTCTGATGTTTAAAACCAAGGATGTGTATAACAAAGTCAAAGCCCCAACTAGGTCTTGAACCTCTAACCCTGCTACCTTAAACTGAAATCTTTAGGACAAAGCCAAAACCTGTTATTGGTACTGGTATATGATACATACCATGACTTAGTGCTGTTCCATTAATCAGGAAAGTCAATTGATTTCCCCCAGAGCGTTACCATGTTCTCTACAGGTGTAAATTAAAAACAAATGTACTAGGCCTAACACCTCATATTTTTAGATACTGTTAATTTTCATAAGACATGCAGTGTGACTTGATTTCGGCATGTAAACAAGGGGCAAGAGGTTAGAAGAAGCACAAATAATTTAGCACCCAATACAATACATGTATGTATAACATAAATCTAGTATTGGGTGCACGGTAATTATCTACTTGTTTTCTTGACAAGTATTTTTGTCATCTAAAAAAAAATAAAAAAAGGCCTATAAATAAACTTTAAAAACTAGAATAGAGTTTTATAGACTGCAATTGAATTTTGACAAGTGTATTTTTGTTTTGACTCCCCATACATCATTTCCACTTAAAACTGGAAAATTAAAATTGTATCATTTCTTGCTATGCATGTTCATGGAGCCTCTATCACCAATGCCTAGATCTAAATGCATTCAATGATAGCATGAGTGTCAGTGAGTCGGTCAGCTTAAGACAGTAAAGTCATGATTCTCTCAGTTTGAACGTGAATGTTTGTGAGTGATGACATATACCTTGTCAGGTTTGTGGTGTGGTTTTGAAGACCAGATCACCACAAAATATGTATTCTTGTGCGATAAAAGATAGATCTAAAAAAGGATGTTATTCCAGCTTGAATATGGTGTAATTAAAATATTTTATAGCCTAACAAATTTTGATTTCATTGTTTTACCTGTGTTGCACTCTTGAGACATATGGGAGCTAACTCTTACCAGCCTTGCAACACTATCCTCAAATACCGAGCCCGAACGTAGGTTATATTTAGAAAGTTAAACGAGACTTACCTGTAAGGTGAAGTTTGACTGGAATTTCTTCTCCCAATTCATTTGTTATTTCAAACCTAATATAAATTGATTTGTATCCATTTTATATCTAACAAAGTTGAAAAACTCAGAGTTTGGTAAACATCATTATATATGTTGTTTAGGCTATCTTTCTCGGTAGACATTGTCTATTGATGAAATCCTAATAAAGTAGACGTAAATGTAGAGTCGCGAGGCCTTCCGAGAAATGATCAACAGAACGCTTGTCATATATGAGAAATTAATAGTTGTAGTGACCCTGATTTCGTAAACATGTGTTTGACAATTCATGACTGATGTCAGTGATGAAAACAAATTATAAACAAACTAACTCTGAAAGCTGAGTTGCAAAGAAACAAAAGAAATGATGAAAGACAAGTTGAAATTGAGAGCAGAATTTTAAACCATTCTGCGATCAATCTCCCAAGATCATGCTCCAAACGATAGGGTTTGTTTATTATGCACTAACATTATCAAATGTACATTGTATTTGAAAAGTGACAAGTTTTGTTCACAGACATTTTCGTAATGTGTGAATGCACATAGATCTACTGTATTTGTTTTGATTTCTTTTATCTGTTTTTGTTACATCTGTGTCATTGTTGTTGTTTTAATTTTGACTATTGTATTCTCTTGTACTAGTAGATATTTAGATGGCCCTAGGCCATATTAGTTTTTAATATTTGAATCAGACCCTGTTTTTAAATTTTAGATTAAATTTTGGTTTAGGAACCGGATAGAGTGGATGCAAAGGACCCGCCTCAACTCTTTCATTATTATTTAAAAACATTATACCACTGCCACCATAACTGTAAAAAACGTACCCCGTCAACATAAAAGAAAAGAATGTTAAATGGCCTTTTTACGCCTGGTTCTCAATGGAAATGCATATGAAAACGATATTCAAATCATTTTTACATGCAAATTTGTCCCACTCCCTTCCCGCCATCCGTTCTGTTACTTCGAACATACTAGTCATTTTGTTTGTATTTGAAGATGGTGAGTAGATGAATATAAAAAAATCCAGTTTTGTATATACAAACAAATGAAATGATTTACATTCACGTCGCCATAAATTTAAGATCCTGATAATGGTTACATCGGCACACTTTTAGTCTGAAATTTCAAAGTTGAAAATTGTCGACCTGAGGTAATTTTCGTCTGTGACGGTGTTACATATTTCTACTGTATAAATTTATGAATCTTGTCACGTGTGTTACATGAATCCAGATGTAAAACCGCTCAACACGGATGAAAAACACTAGATGAAAACAAACATGGTGATAGATTTTGTATGTCCGTGATAATGTTAAGTGCAGAAACAATACTCATTTTGAAAATTTATACATGCAGTTGTAATTTTCAAAATGTATACAATGAAGGCCTCAAAGTTAACACATGGCTTTTATAATTCTCATTGATCAAAATTTTAAAAGCAAAGTGACTTGTTTTAAGAAAAAAAATCGAACCAACTCCCCCGGTTTGAAAATTTCCTGGATCCATCTATGAAGTTTTACATACGTGTTGAATGGGTAAACCTTGAACCGCCTAGATTTTTATCTGGAAAATTTGAGATAATTTCTCGAAATTTAGACTTAATATCTCGAAATTTTTAAATAGTTATCTCGAAATTTTGAGGTGTTATCTTGAAATTTTGAGATTTCATCTCGAAAATTCGACTTAATACCTCGAAATTTTGAGATAGTTTCGCGAAATTTTGAGATATTTTCTCGAGATTTTTAGACAGCTATCTCGAAATTTTGACATACTATCTCGAAATTTTGAGTTATTATCTCGAAATTTTGAGATATCATCTCGAAACTTCGAGATAAATATTTTTTTCACGTGGTAGCAAAACTCTTCCGTGCATATGCATGAACATTCAGCGAAGAAACTGAGTCGCTGGTTGGATTACAGAGCAGAATATCCACGGTATGATAAAAGTATTGAGATCCGGTGTCACATGCAAACCGTCAGGGACGTGAAAACCGTCAGGATCCGGTTTTATCTGACGGATTTCATGTCGGGTCCATGAAAACTCTCAGGAATCAGTACCAGATCGTGAAAACTATCAGCACAGTTTTATTATACGTCGGATTAAAAATCCAAGCTTACAGTTATGATTTCAATCATTTTATTGATCGAGCACAAAAGTTATTTTCTCTTAAACTATTGTTCTTTTATTTAGATAATCATTTTTTCTAAACGCGGGTTTTGAATTTCGCTCCGGTTTTCACTTTTAAAAAGGTTGTTTTGGTTCCGGCGGCATCGGTGGTGCACATGACTGTATGATTACATGGAGTCACGTAGTGTATATCGCTTCAAATGAACATTATAGTCTGCAAAGATTATAAAATCGTATTACACGTCACAACATGGATTCAGACTCGGAGACATGGGCTAGCATCTTTAAAAATGTTTTTAGAGTACCTCCCATTTAATGAATAATTTCGTGTTTTAATAGTAATTACCACTGATAAGACACTATATATGAGCTGCGCCTAGCGAAAAGGGTGGTTATAGTAATTTTTTTCGAAATTGTGTTTTGGGGTTATTTGAAATATTGAATATATAAGTAACACAAAGATATATAACACTTATATGGTTCATGCATACATCATCCAACAGTAATGCATTAAAACGTAGTGTTTTAATGACAACGTCAAGCAAACATTTATTATGACGTCAAAACCTCTAGGACGTTACAGAATATATTAAGCATATTTTTCAAGTGAGTCAATGCGCGGATACAGGGGAAGGGGGCGGACCCCCCCATTTGAGATTTGTCAGAGGTGGGGTCCAATGGTCATGGACCCCACCTCTGAGAAATCTAATAGAAACATTTTCGGCTCGCTTCGCTCGCCAATCAGTCATTTCTTTATACTTTAAATTGTTTCACAAATAAGATAGTTAGTTAAGCAAATCAAAGTTAAATTTGTCCAAAATTTTCCGGCTCGCTTGACTCGCCGAATTTGTTAAGCAATTTATTTCATATCTTTAATACAATGTATAATTTTATTCGATATTTAAAAAAAATAAAAATTCGGCTCGCTCCGCTCGCCAGTCATTCTTTGCACTTTAAATTGTATCACAAATGAAATAGAAAAATAGACAAATCGAAGTCAAAAATGTTCCGGCTCGCTTCGCTCGCCGAATTTGTTACGCAAATTATTTAAAATAATTTAATATCATTAAAAAGAAAAAAAAAAAAAAAAAAAAAAATTCGGCTTGCTTCGCTCGCCAGTCATTCTTTGTAGGCCCCAAATTAAATTGTATCACAAATTAAATAGAAAGATAAGCAAATCGAAGTTTAAACTGTCCACAAATTTCCAGCTTGCTTCGCCCGCCGAATTCGTTGATCAACTTATTTCGGTATAGTAACGAAAATAAAGGATCACAATTATTTTCATTATTATGCATCAAATTTTAGGTAATGATTTCCCATTGTCTTCTACCGGTTACAACGTAGAAATCCAGGCCCCCGGCCTCTTGTTCCCCCCCCCCCCTCCGATGAAAAAAGCTGGATCTGCAAATGCGCCCCCTGGACCCCCACCAGTGTGTTACTGTGGACCCACTAGGAGCCTTACGGTAGCCCCATCCCGCGGGCCTCTTGGACCCCCCCTGATGGAAAAAGCTGGATCCGCGCCTGGGTCGAGCGTCGTTGTATATTTCTTAATGAAGGGAAGTAGAACGGAAAATGCTTAATATCACAAACCATTGCATCATCCTTTGCTACAGTGCTTGAATACTCGGAAGCCGGAAATATGCATTCATAATCACCATATTATGTATTGACTCCAGAATCTTGAAGTCTCGCCATTAAAACTTACACCGAAGGGATGTCCTGAAAGGCCAACCGCAGCGTTGCAGACTCGAACCTACAACCTCACAATCAGAAGTCGCGAGAACATGCTAACCATGCGCGGATCTAGAGGGGTGGGGTAGGGATGGGGGTCGAGGGGATCCGGACCCCCCGGAATTTGCAAAATATATACCAATATTGGTCAATTATGCTTAAATTCTCATTTTAACAGGGCTAGGCTTTTTCCTTTTTGCAAATTGGACCCCTCTGGAAAATATGGACCCCCCCGGAAAAAAATTCCTTGATCCGCGCGTGCTAACCACTGAGGTACGGCTCCCTCCCCCACCATAGTTTGAAAAAACAATGTTATTCGTTGATTCAGACTGCTCTCCTTAACTTATTATTATTATCTGTTCATTTAACATAGTAACATAGTTTCCAGAGTAAAGATTTAGACCTAGTAGGTATATAGGCCTACCGGCGACGTGTTCTTATTTCGAATCAACACATGTTAGAAGTTACATTTCCGTCAAACATTACCCAGCCCGTTAACACACCATTCTCGTGATTAGCTGTCTTCGCTTCGTTTGCCACGGCATATGAATTTTGGGACTCTGACCCAGGCTGGGGATGGTCATATTTAGAGTCATATGAGGGTATTTTTTTTTTTTTTTGTAGTGCGTCAGTGACCTGGCTGATATATGCATTGTACATCCTGTCTGGTCAGTATTTGTTTGTCCGTACTTGACAAGAGTTATCAGTGAGTTGGACCGTCCACATAAATTGTACTTCAGTCTGTTTTGACTGAATCATGGATTACTCACTTGGGTTTATTCGTTGTGACACTCCACGAAATGTACGCCATGAAAACAAGACTGATTGCATTAGAAGTATTTCGTACTTAACGAATCTATTTAAATACATCCCCTTAAAAATTGTATTATCGATTGTTGAGTGGTATAATGAGTTGGGGGGGGGGGGGTCTGATCCGCTGGTAGGGACGTTTCAATTTGCGTGGATATTGATGCTTTCAATACATGTAATTTCTAGAAACACACATACATTTTGTACTTGTAGGTCTACAAAAAAGTTACAGGCCGCCCGCAACAGAATTCCTATCGATTAAATTTTTATTTTATTTTTTAAGCTATACTGACAAGATTGTTATAGTTTAAAGTTCTGATTTTCTAAGGTAAAAATTCAAAACTGAAATGTAGCAGAGACATGCTACAATTTATCACACTATAGATCATATAACTATATACGAATCGAAGTACACTTTTTTCACAATCAGTGTTTTCTAAAATATTTTCTGATTTGAATATAAACTATTGCCTATATCATTAACTGAAACTAGTAGGGCCCACTTTATTTGTACCTGTATATCTATTAAATAAAGTCAAAGTTACGTATCTAGACATATGGAAACTCAATCAAAAGACTATTTTTCAAAAAAGAAAAAGTCCCCCCCCCTCTTTTGATATTTGCGTGTGTGGGTTTTGTCCTTTAGTCTTTTTTGCAATTGCTTTACGATATTTTATGCTAACTCACAAAATGCCTTTTTCTGTTTATGTTTCCATTTGACATGATACGCCTGAGCGAAGTCAGAGAATTTTGAAATGAAATTTGATGTACACAGCGTGCGTAATATAAAACTGATAGGCCTACATTTGTTCTACGGACCGCGGCAATTAGGCCTAGTTATCTACATTGTTCTAGCGACTTGTTTGTTTTGTTGTTGTTAAACGTCCCACTCGAGAATATTTCACTCATATGGAGACGTCACCGTGTGCCGGTGAAGGGCTACAAATTTTGCCTATGCTCGTCACTGCTGGCCGTAGAGCTGGGAGGGTTCTTTAACGTGCCAACACCAACTGTAGGTATAACAGGCATGCGCGAGTTAAGCCACTTTCCTATTCTGCCC
>JACSZP010003944.1:0-18223 GCA_016161895.1 Pinna nobilis | reverse complement strand
ACTATAGCTCACTTGAGCCTTCGGCTCAGGTGAGCTAAAAACTGTACAACCCACAAATGGCATCATATCATTATTTTTGTCCAAGAGGTACAAATTAACACTGTAAACATGACAACATGGACAAAATTGTAGAGACAGCTGAGTGATTCAGTACTTATTCAAGTATAGGTATGGCCTAGAACCTAAGGTTATTCATACTGATTTAGTGGTAAAATAAGGAGAGGATGTCCCTTCACAGGGCTAGAATAAAAAAAAAAGATGGATGGCAGACTTAGTGTGGTAGGCAGATGCAGAGCCTTCAGAATGACATCCCCTCCCTTCCCAGCAATCTTGAAGGTCGGTTACTGTAGCAACCCCTGGAATAGCCACCATAGTTTATGATATTGTTCTGGGTAACAGAAAAGATACAGAGAAAAATATAGCTAGTATTATCAGAGTTCTTCAGAAAAGACTTCATTCCACCTTTGTGTATTGTCTCAAGGTGGGTAATCTCTTGCCACCAAATTGCAGACATACACTAGAAGAATTAAACTTAACCTTTAAGAAAAAAGACAGAAGCAAATCCTGCCAACTTTTTGCAGGTTGTGACTTTCGTTGAAACAGCGGCAAACCATTTTAACCCAGAAGCCAAACCATAACCTGAACAATGGATGCACCACAGGAAAAGAAGGTGACACAAGTTCCAATAACAAAGATTTTGGTCCCAGGTTTTAGGGACACTTAAAGGTATTCCAATCAAAATTTCTCCAAATAGAACAATTAGTCAATGAAACACATATATTATGCATCAATTCATAGACAGTTAGGACAAAACAATGGGAAAAAGCACCATGAAAAGCTCTGTGAGGGGGGGGGCTTGTTTCATGATCACCATGGCAACACCTTTGATCCCATGTCTACTATTGTTATGGTTGCCACGACAATAGCAGGTTTCAATTAATTAATTTAATATCCCCCTAACTCATCTTGCTCAATCAGACCTCAATCTACTCTCAAAGCTGAAATAGGAAATTTTTCAGAAACAATTTCCAGACAAATGATGATGTCATACATTGTACATGCAGTGAAGAACTTTCAAGAACAGTTACATGTAACAATGAATATCTTTCTGGTAGTATATCTCTACTACACAGCTCTTTCTTCCTCCTATACCCCTATTTTTCTCCTATACCCATATTTCCTACCACAGCTTTATCTTTCTCCTATACCCCTATCTCCTACCACAGCTTTATCTATCTCCTATACCCCTATCTCCTAACACAGCTTTATATTTCCCCTATACCCCTATCTCCTACCACAGCTTTATCTTTCTCCTATACCCCTATCTCCAACCACAGCTTTATCAATCTCCTATACCGCTATCTCCTAACACAGCTTTATCCATCTCCTATACCCCTATCTCCTACCACAGCTTTATCTATCTCCTATACCCCTATCTCCTACCACAGCTTTATCTTTCCCCTATACCCCTATCTCCTACCACAGCTTTACCTTTCTCCTATACCATTTATCTCCTACCACAGCTTTATCTCTTCCCTATACCCCTAATTCCTACTAAAGCTTTACATTTCTCCTATACCCCCTAGCTTTCTCCTTTACCTCCTTCATTAGATTTATGTCTCTATTTTCTCCCCTATCTCCTACATGCACCATAAATGCAGCTTTCTTTGCAAAGAATATGAAAATATACATAGGTACAAACTGTACAAGTAATACATGTAATACCTATTAATTCTCAGTCTATCTAGATAAAAAAGGATAGATAATAATTAAAATAAAAGTTTACCATTTTAAAGCGTCTCTGAAATGTATCAATAGTAATTATCTGCAGGATAATCAATAATTGTAATTTAAATATGAAATAGATTAAAACTTACAACTCCGGGGACTGATTGCTAAATGAAGTCAAATCACTCCTTTGGAGGAAACAACTACTTCCATGAGCGGAAATTAAACATTTAAGGATGTAAACATTTAGCCATCTAAGGGGACAAATACAGATATCAAGATTAATGTAGATTTCACTCATTATATCCACTCTCGATGTCCACATATGTGTGATGTACACACAACACATGTGTTCATTAAGATAAATGTTGGGTGGTTGGTTGGTTGTTTTGTTAATTGTTTAACATCCTACTCACTTATACATGTATAGACAAGTTACTGTTTGCCAGTGAAGGCAACAAATTTTGCCTTTATGTTTAGCAATCATGGTTGAAGAGCAGGGAGGGTTCTTTAACATGCCGACACCTACTGTTACACAGGACCTCGGTTAATACTCTCTCATCCGAAAGACAGGGACAGCCAACAGCACCATGGCTTGGGCTCAAACCTCACAATCTGAATTTGAACATGCTGACTACTATGCCATGACAGCCCAAAGATATGGACATGGATTTATGTATATGCATATATAGGCACCTAGCATACATTTATCAATATAACTTTTATACAGACATGTATTCATAAAGATATTTGCATGTACACAGATCTCTATGACATGTATGTGCATTATACATGTATAGGCACATATAATTCATACTAAATGTACAATGTATTTAACTGATTTAGCTATAAAGAGGCACACAAATGCACACTGACAGCCATCCTGAGCTGCATATCATATAGACAGACACTTACAATGTACATATACCAGGTACATATATACATGTACATGTATGTGTACTAATTAACATACATGTAGACCAACAGAAGAACACTTACTTGATAAGTTAATCCTGTATTTCTCATAGGGCATTCAGAGTATTTATGATCATTTCCTGTAAGAATTATCTTACATGATTTTACAGAAAAAGTTATCAGAGAAGCCAGTGTATAATCTGTTCCTCACTCTATAACACATCTTGATACATGTGTGTGCCTCAATGTGGGCTGTAGATGGAAAAAATCTGCTTCTGTTTAGAGAATTGTAAATATAACAAGGTCAAAATCCTGATACTGTTTATATCAGTGTATATATTAGTTTATGGTCAGACTTTACTCAACTTCATAAATGAATTACATTCTGATTTCTCTCAAGTTAATAGCCATTTAAATGGAAACCATAAAACTGTCAATGAATCTGCCTGACCATCAGGCCTATGTTAATTTCTTACTCTCCTACAAACAACCTCGAGGCCACATGACCATGCAACTGGTTAACGTATTAGTCTAATTGACAAGTTTCATCAGTATGGTCCGTACAAATTAAAATGAGTCAAGTGGGTATTCAAATTGGAGTTGTCTCACAAATCATTTATGTTTTTTATTTTTCTTAGTGTTTTTTTTATAAATTGCAATTTCATTCAAGCTGGTTTTCATCTTGAATACAATTCTTATCATTTCATTATTCATAGATTGTCTACAATTGCACCATATAACATCAAACTGGCATTGTGATATCTGAGGTCATTATAGGCAGAAACTTTTGATGAATAATTGTAATAAAAGCTGTGCTGTTCAATAGACAGTGCCTAAGTTGAAAAATATCCTTTTACATGTATATACAATACAGGTACTAAATCTATATACATGCCCATCTACAGTGCACATGTAGCTGTAGTACTTTCAATTAGTCCAGCTACATGTACATGTTTGCCTTAAGTTTTGAAGTACAATGTACATGTACATTACACACTACAAAAACCTGAGTTTTCAAAAAGTCTTCTCTTTTTTTTTTTTTTTGGATGCAAAATTATTTTTGACATAATCTTCAAGTAAAGTATCAAATCTAAACGCTCTCTTACAGTTATAAATACATGTACATGTACCTATTCATATACATGTATTCTAATGTTAATGTATTACAATTACTTTAAATACTCTGGAAATGAACTGTTTTCATCATGGTGGTCTATTACATTTATACCCTGGAAGAGATNNTGATTCAATATGCACTAGATAGATAAAGAAGCATACAGTAACTTTACGATTATGTGAGCTGAGAGTCTGTGTTGATTTGAACCTCTTTATCCATTTGTACAATAATTAGTCAATATTTGACTAAAAAAGTTCAACAAAGGATTAAAACAGTTATACTATCACATGTACCGTAAATCAGTACTTTGGTTTACACTGATAAGCTGAGAATTTATTAATATGTTTATAACATGATGAAATATATGAAAGGTTTCAGAGTTGAATATAAGAGCCACATGTACAGTTGATCCTACATTACAGGGAGATAATCACTCCTGTATATAAAGAGCACCTGTTTATGGAAGCCATATCAAAGTATCCGTGGTTATTAGCATTTAATAAACAAATCACTTTATACATTGGTAAAGGTTACTATCTAAGAAGGCTACTTTTAATGTCCATTACCTTTAGTGACCTTTGGATTAGTTTGACAGCATATGGCTTTTTTTAATGTACAGTAATATGTCAGTCTATAATGAATCAGCTTAAATCAAATTCAGTGTGATAAGGAAGAGGAATAAAATCGCCGAAAAGAATTACTATATTGTATCTATATATGTAGTAAATTCTAATGTTTAAAACGATGGATGCAGGTATAACAAAGTCAAAAGTCTATCCCCGTTGACTTCGTTATTGACCAACTCCACTGTAATTTATCATTTCCATAAGTATCAATCATAAATAAAATACAAATATCTATCTTTCCGGTCCTTAGTTGTACAGGAAATCAACTCAACAAAGACGGTTTGTCTCACATTCAAGTTCTTGTAGGGCTACGGTCATGTATGTTGTTGATATATTTAGATTTATTATTATCTATCTCAAGACTTTGAAAATCACTCATTCAAATTTAACAAGCAAATGTAGATCTGCACTAACATCTGTGGGAATATCCGGCTAACACTTGTACGTGTAACTGGACCCTTAATGAGTTCATTACTTAACAATGTTAAAATAAATCTACCAACAGCTGCCTATCATACAAACACTGTCTTCAGGTTTATTACACTCAAATAGTTTAAACTAACACAGTGTAAAGGTGTTTATAATATTCGTCCAGCAGACATAAACCTGAAAGGTCATGAGTAGAATTGCCTGCTTTCTTTCAGATTCCAGGTCTCCTTGCACTTCTGCATAGAGAAAAAATGGATATTTCCAAGGCTGGACAGTAGAGAGCAATTAAAATAATCACCTGGACTTTCTAGTGTACCTGGTACACACCTGGACAGCAAGGATCACAATAAAATCACCTGGACTGTCTAGTGTATTGGTACACACCTGGACAGAAACGATCACAATAAAATCACCTGGACTGTCTAGTGTATTGGTACACACCTGGACAGAAACGATCACAATAAAATCATCTGGACTGTCTAGTGTATTGGTACACACCTGGACAGAAAAAATCACAATAAAATCATCTGGACTCTCTAGTGAACTAGAACATACCAGGAGTCAAGAGCAACAAAATATCATTTGGGCTTCATGGTGTACCAGAAAACATCCAAGATTAAAATAACATCATCTGGGCTTCTTAGTGTACCAGAAGCAATAACTGGGCATGTAGAGCACAATAATATCATCTGGGCTCTCTTCAGTCTTGGTCAGGTCCAAAGTATTTGGTTCCAGGAACATGGCAGGTAGTTGTGAGCAACATAACATCAGCATTAGGCTCCTTTGGAATGGACAGCTGGATCACAATAAAGCTGTCACTACATTGACTGGGTTCCAGTAAAAAAAAATCATCATAGAAAGGCCCTAAATGTTTTTGATAGACAGATGGATGTAACTGAAATCATCTTATCCTTTCTATCCATTTGAGGTGTCTGTCCTGAACTTGTATATTAATACTAGTAACTGCTAGGATCATCAAATAATCAAAAGGACATTGATCCAAAATGACCCAAAGGTGTTACCAATAGACCAGTGGCTCAAAAAGCCTAGGTCTGAAAGGGATTAGAAATATTGATACAGGTGCTTTTCTCAAAGAGGAGTTTCATCATTCTCTTTATAAACTCACATGTATGTATATATAAATAGGCAGACTAAGTGGCATCTTAGCTGGAAGATTATTTTGAGAGCACTGAATATTCTCTCTGTAAATCAGTCAAATTGCAGTGATGAACTGGGTGTAACTTATAACTTATAGCTCATGTACTTTGCCGATATCACTTCAAATTCCACAAAGTAAGTTAGAGGAAAGGAAGGAAATGTACATTAATTAGTGCAGGTGTAAATGTATGTGGGAAGGAGGCTAGGTCTTACAGCAGAGTGACTTAATTATTCATCTATGAAAACAATGACATGAATATAGAACCTAGGCAAAGATCAATTCAAAATGAAGAAGTTAATAAAAAATATTAAAGTTCCATGACTATGATTTAAATAAATTGCCTGTATCAAACAAGTGTTTAATCACTGGGTAATACAAGTCCTCTACTAGCATACACTGTAAGTCTAAGAGTCGTAACTCTGCTAAAGATATACGTACATGTAGGTTGAAAGTAACGAAACTTAATCTCAAACCCATTGATATACATACCAACATACAAACAATTTGTTCAATTTCAGTAACAGTGAGATAAGTCTGAAAAAAACAACAACATGACAATCATACCGATAGATTGTATGTTTGCTGACAGGGAACTTTTACAAATTACAGATCTAGTAATCTAAAAGTCATAAATTGGTCACTAAATATTACACTTTTTCAAACATATAGCCTTATACAATATAAGTGTTTTACTGCCATATTCTATATTATCTTAGTTATATACCATATCAACATAAAGCTGTTGCTACATTGTAGCTACATAAAATCATACCAAAGCTACATGTAATTAAGGAGCATTATCCTACATTGTTTGGGACCTTTATTGTACCAAGTTAATTTAGATATTCCCAGTTTTTTCTTGAAGGAATTGGATTGTGGAGAACCATTTTTTTTTCTATTATTATAATTTTTTGGGGGAGGGTGGAATAATCAAATTAATTACAATAATTGATGTACATGTACATGTATTTACTGAAATGAATATTAAGTAATCTATGTATTTTTTAGACGAATTAAATGGTCTTACAAACATATCTATACCACCTAGTCCTTGCAAATGTTTTAAGCAGGTCTGCAACTTTTCTATCATTAATGCAAGTGATTTCAAAGTAAAATTTACATCAGCAGTGTAATTTATTTTACTCTTTATATTTTTTTCAAGTTTGCTACAAATTTATTTAAACACAAATCATTAAATCCCCAGCCCCCCCNNCCCCCCCCCCCCCCCCCCCCCAAAAAAAGAAACTCATCTAGACATCAAACAGTAATTCTTGGTAGAAAGTCAAAATATCAATTAATGTACATTAAACAATTAATACCAAACAGATTTTGTATGTTTATAGGGAAGATGAATTATAAGTAAATACATACATATACATTTCATTATTGCACTTTAAAGTTTGATGAAACTGGTTTTAGGTGTTTGTTCTGTTTTGTTTACCAAGGAAAAGTAACATACAATGTACCGCAACACAGGACATCACATAAAGTGTACAAGTACATGTATATGCATAGCAAACTGACAATTTAATATGTATATCCGTATCTATAATGTATGTATGTGTTTCATCATACAGTCACCATTACACATTATCCAAGCTATACAAATTATTCATATACTATATAACAGTGAGACAAAGATGTATAGTATGTGACATAAGTACATGTAACAGGATTTACTACTAATTATACTTATAGCTATATATCATACCTGCTGATGCTTGTTAATCCTTCAAAGAATTTCAATATATACATGTATATCCTCTACATACCAAAATACATGTACATGTATATGATATAAAGATATAAATATGATATAAACCCAGTCTGTCAACGCAGGAAGTAAGGTACTGTTTTAAGTTAGGTCACTCACTATAGCCTTTAATTGTAGAAGTTGCTGTGTACACACTTTGTCAAAAAGTAACATACACTGTATACACTTTGATGATTACACATGTACATGAACATACTTTGATAAAAAGTCACAAATTTCCCTAGATAAAAAGAAGCCATCAAACATATGATGTATCTTAGATAATCAATTAAAGATTATATCGATAATCCAGATATTATCTATCAGTAGAATAACATGGGAACATGCATTTAACATTTGTGTAATCACATGCAAATTATGAATGTTTTATTTGTATATTCACACATGCATGAGCAATATCATGCAATATAAATTTTACTGTTAAGTACCAATGTACAACAATAAAGTGCACTGTACATACCAGTTGCACGTAATCATGTAATGAAGAAGTGTGTTTTTGTTTAATGGTATACATATGGTATGGTATTGTTGTTTAACGTCCCACTCAAGATTATTTCACTCATATGGAGACGTCACAATGTGCCGGTGAAGGGCTACAAATTTGGCCTATGCTCGGCACTGCTGGTCGTAGAGCAGGGAGGGCTCTTTAACGTGCCAACACCTACTGTGACACGGGACCTTTGTTTTTACTGTCTCATCTGAAAGACAGGAACGGCCAAACGCGTAGTGGCGCTAAATGGTATATGTGAAAATAGTACTAGTATCCTACATATTATAGTATCAACAGCTTTGATTATCTCAAAGCAGCGTGTTCTCAGCTGATCTTTATAAAAAAATGAGGGAGAGTGTATATAGTGGACTTCATTATTTCCTCAAAAGGATGAAACACATGCACAGACACCAATATCTTCCTTAAAAGTACAATCAGAAACAAAAAGTTTTCTATCATCTTTACCAATCTGAAAAACTTATCCCAAATTTAGCAGTTGTTCATGCTTCTAATTTATTTTTTTCTGATTTTATTTCATGCTGATGAATACACGTGTACTTTCTTGAGACAGTATACATTGTACATATACTAACTAGATATGAATTTCAAATGTTTTTGTACAATATTCTTTTTTACATGTAGCTGTGCACAGGGATTTTCCACCGTGTCATACCCCCCCCCCCCAATAAGGCCCGATTCCCAATCCAAAATCAATGTATTTTTCCCAATTTGCAGTCAAAATTTCCCAATTGAAGTCAAATGTCGATGAATTTGAATATATTCTTGTATTTCTACAGTTATGTGTATTTCTAGACTTTGCAATTTCAATAAAATGTTGTTGAAATTCCCAATTCAAAAGGCCCAGGCTCCATTCCCAAAAGAGTGAGGAAAATCCCTGTGTGCATTAAACACTTTAAAGATGCTAATGGAATCTTCATAAAATCCAACCCCTCCCCATTAAAAAAAAAATTGTTACGTTACAACCAGTAAGAGTACAATACATGTATGATATCTATTAAGAACCACATCTAACGATAATTTTATCACATTTTTAAACAAAATTGTTCAATGTTTATTATCAATCTAAAGAGTCTTAAGTGTAGACCTCTTAGTGTAACTGCAGTCCTGTGACTTTGGTTGGTAAAATGATACAGAATAAATACCCACAAAGACATCTCTATACTAACTGATTGTTCTTTGACATCAATTTCCAGGAATCTATAATAATTTTGTCAAACAAAGTTACAGGACCTCAGTTACAGTTCAAGGGTCAATTAAATTCATATGTCCATCCATCAGCTGGTCACCACAAAAATATATATCACAGGATTCTTTCTGAGTACTACCATAGAAGTCATTATGCTCGCTGACTAACTGGTACATATATAGTACATACTTAGTACAAATTAAAACATAAAATGTTTTAGATTATTTAGGGAAAATAGCATATATGAAGTAAAGCAAAAAAGGAAAGCAAAAATACAACATTCCATATCCATATAATTATCATCAAAGGTATTTGATGCATGGCAAATTGAGTAATGAGTATATAATTCTATCTGTAGATATATACATTATAGGTCACAACTACAATTACAGCTAGTACATCATTAAGCATTGTGATTTGTTAATTTGGCTTTCCTTGGTTGTACTCAAGAATATTTCACTTACATCATACATGGAGACGTCACCATCTGCCGGTGAAGATAGCAACAAATTTTGCATATGCTTGGCACTTATGGCCGTACAGCAGGGAGGATTCCTTCACGTGCCAACACCTACTGTGAAACGGGACCTCAGTTTTCACTGTCTCATCCAAAAACAGGGACGGCCAACCGTAAACCATACAATGGCTTGGGCTCAAACCTCGGACCTCTCAATTCAAAGTTGAACATGCTAACCACTATGCCACAGTTGCCCCTGTTACTTTGGCAATACACTACACTAATATAAGCCTACATGTACAATGCAACCTAGCTTATAGGCCTCCTCACTTAGAAGACCACCTCTCAACAAAGACCATTAGAAATAAGTCTACTTTTATTATCATTATGGGCTATTTTCAACCTCACTTAGATGACTGACTCACTAGCAAGACCAGTTTTAGCCAGTCCCTAGGGTGGTCTTAATATTGAGGTTCTAATAATTTCATTTAAACCCAGGAGTTTACCGTACTTGCAAAATGTGAGTAATAAATGACCCCCAAAAAGTCGTTTGTACCCCCAAATGTTTTCAATGTGCATCCATTTGGATGTATAATAAAAAAAAACCCAACTTTTTCTTTTCCACTCTCATCTCCATCTCAATATGATTTCACTAACAAAGTTGAACTTAAAAGACGACAAATAGTAAATGTATTTCATACAGATAATTCCTTTGTTTTATTTATACATTAAATTTTGAATATATCATAATTTGTGGACCCTTAAACTTATGAATTGGACCCTCAAAGAAAACAGCAGGAATTCCAAGGGACCCCTAGAACTAGGATGCCAGGTGAACTCCTGTTAACCTATTTCATTGTTATAAATACTGTTCCACTGTATATATAGATATATGTTTGTGTATACAATGTAAATACAATGGAAAGTATGTGAAATATCAATGTTTAAAAAAAATGAAATGTATGTTAATTTGTTGATAAAAATAAATTCTTTTTGTTGATCAGAATGTGTTTGTTTTGGATAATTGAAATGCTGTAAACACAATTATCAATTAGAACAAATTCCACGCTTTGCACATGCTGTGAGATTAGATTCTGTAAAACAACACAACTCAGCTGGTGTTCTTGGTTTACCTTGTAGCAAGTGCAGGCATGAGGAGAAACCATAATATCTTTGTATATATGGCTTACATGGTACATGTAGGTATACACATATTTCCTGAGTCCACACTAAATGAACTTCCTTACTTCTGACGAGTGTAAAACAATAGGATGTACCTCTTAATGTATATATACATATATATCCGCTTCAAACTTTTATCATCAGAGAGCCATATCTTATTTACATGGATCTGCAAATATTTCAATGATATCAATTTACATGTAACTCAAGTGATAATACATGTATACATTTCAATGCTACATTGTATGTCGAACTTCTTGAAATGTACAAACTGATAATTATTTAATATTATCATTCACATACAAGATAATACAATACAAGGTCACTTTATGCATGTTATATACATGTACGAATTGAACCTCGCCATTATTAAGACCACCCAAGTGACTGGCTAAAATAGGTCTGATTAGTAAGGTGGTCTTTTAACCCTTTCAACACCACTGACCGATATAGACTGGTCCAGACAATGGAAGAGAACATACCATTCTGATACTTGGGGTTGAAAGGGTTAAGTGAAGTTAAAATGCTGTTGAATAATGGTTGACACTAAGACAGACTTAAATTTGATGGTCCCTATTGTGAGGTGGTCTCCCAGGTAAGGTAGTCTTTAGGCAAGGTTCAACTGTATGTAGACACATGTACATGTTGCAGAACCTCTAAAATGTGTCCTGCTCAAACTGCTAAAATTTTCAATAGAATTTTGTTGGCCAGCTCTTGCATAAGTCAATATACATGAACATTTAGTTAGTGATTGTTGACTATCTCCAATTCCAATTATCAATTATAAATTTCCAAAATCAAAGGAAGCTGTTAGAGCTGGAAATAAGATTGTAGATGAGAAAGTTGGAGACATTTCCATACCAGTGTTTTATCTTCCTTCAAAAGGGCAAACTTAGGCAAATCACAATTATTAGCCACTATAAAACATTATTCCTACACCAGAAACTGATAAAAGAGGGTACTATACTTGCAAATTTTTTTTGTTCAGAAAGTCGAGTCATTGGTGTTGACCTTTAATAAAAGTCACAAGGGTTGGATATCATATGTAAGTTCTTTACATAAATGTACGCATCATTCATTGTAGGCCTTACAGGTTCATGCACATGTATTCTCACCACTACATGTACTTACACACCAGTGATTGGTAACGACCAGTAGCCAGTTATTGTATTATTTTGGCTATTTTGAACACTATTTTTTAGATGATTTCAGATAATATTCAAAATGCTGTACAATTTTCTAGAACAGAAGATAAAATAAAAAATTGGTCCCAGTAACAAAGATCTGTCAAGTGACCAGTATACAATGTACTTAGATTAATGAAATTTTTTTTTTTCAGAAAGATCCCTTCTTAAACTTAAGAGATATACTATATGTATAGCCCTTGAAATCTTTCAAAACCTTAGATGCATTTTGATTTGATGGCTCCTATTTTTCTAATGTGTTCTCTATATTGCACAGCAACAACCATCGTCTAAAGGAAATCTGAATACCAAGATTTAAAGACATCCCGACTAAGTAACTATCGATCTACCTAAAACTTGAGTAAGGACAATAGACATTATAAGGCAGAAAACAGAATTGCAAGGTGGTATGGGAAGATCAGTAACCATATATTGGTGGGTAGAAAATTGCAAACCTCACAATATGCATTGTACAAGTACATGTACACCTACATGTACGTATATGTGTAGCCTATATAAATAACTATCTATTTATAGCATTTGTTTGATGTAAAGTAAATACATGTACAACAATTTGTCACAAAAATGGAATTTTTGATCATACTATGGAAGAAGGATGATGACACGGTTATGGTCCTGATTAGTTTAAAATAACATGATAGATCTTACCAATTGGATACATTACATGCATACTATGCCACTTTTTTGGAAACATCGAACATTTGATACAAAACTAGAAATTCTGTAAGACACAATCGATGCCCACGTCTGTGGACAAGTTTCCTGTATGAAGCTAAAATGACTACAAGTCATTATTTATTAAATGACTACTAAGTCAAATTACTGTTATTTTGGTAATACAGTGTATTTATAAAATACGAAAATCCTACAATATATAGCATTCTTCCTCCCATTTGGTGCATGTACATTCAACATATCAAAAAGCTTTAACTCCAAAACTATAGGGTATAGCAAAACAAACCATAAATCTACACCCAGGGGGTGGATGGAAAAAGACAGCAATTGACAGACAGGGTCAGTTAAAAAGTATTGGTTAAACACTTGACCAAGGGCCTTTAGTGTATTACTATTAACTACTTAACCCTTTCAACCCCAAGTATCAGAATGGTATGCTCTTTTCTATTGTCTGGACCAGTCTATATCGGTCTGTGGTGTTGAAAGGGTTAATAATTGTGTACCGGTAATCTCAATTAAAACCTATCCCTTTTTAGTGATTGAATTTCAAATGTCAATTCTGTATACTTTTCCTTTGTTCTCATGCCTTTTTCACTTGATTTTAAAGGAGCGTTGCCACTCTTCCAAATGATAATTGTAAGTTGTATTGTTGTTTAACATCCTACTCCAGTATCTTTCCTGTGCAAGTTATATAGAGACATCAGCAATGTTGGAAAAGTGTGATAGATTTGTTCTCTCACCCAGGACAGAGAAATCCATCAATGTACCCTTTCTGAGATATCTCTGTCTCAGACCCTGCATGCTTGTCTCAAACCCCCTGACGTCACTACCGGTAAGTCTTGACCTAATTTTGACGTATTTCATCCGCTTGAATGCAGTGTTGCACCTATATATTTACTACAGTTTAGAAATACATTATTTGAGGGTGAGAGAAAAACAATCAACCACCACTTTGTACAGGAACAGATAAATCTCAGCCTGGTGTCAAAGATTTGCAACATCCATGACTCAGCAAGCCTCGTCATGGACTGCAAATCTTTAACATTCAGGTGAGATTTCTCTGTCTCTGTACAAAGTGGTGATAGATTCTATTTGTCTATGCTTGGCAATTACGACTATTGAGCAGTGTGGGTTCTTTACTGTGCTTGGTTTTGACTGTCTCATCCAAAGCCAAGGACAGGCAACCACAGCAGGTGTGGATTCAAACCCATGACTTCAGGATCAGAAGGCAAACATGCTAACCACTGAACCTTGGTGACCTCTATTCCTTTTTAAGGCTGGAAAAGAGATTCCGTGTATCTTTGTGTCATTTTTGAGTGGTCCACTTTTTTAACTTTTTAGGAGCCACTTCACTTGCACAAAGGGATGAAAATACCAAACTGTACATCTTAGACCCTTTACCTTCCATCTGGGCTAACTGCAGAGATAGAAGCTTACTCTGAATATTCTTTTGTTCCAAGAATTTTCATATCTTCATATTTTTTCTAGTTACATAATGTCATTAGAATGATATTGAATTCACGCACATGTGGCTGATGCAACAATTTACTGGAGTATTTGCCTTTGGCTTCATATAATTTACAGGGTACATTAACTTATTTAACTGAGATCTAACAATATTTAACAGGTAAACAGATAACTTACTGGTCAGACAGTCTGAGCCCAGCCATCCATCATCACATCCACCCGGGCAGTGTCCAGTATTCTGGTCACAGGTAACACCATTAAGACATCTTCCACAATAATTCTCACAACGGACTCCCCATGTATGTGGTGCACACACTGAAAGTTTATGAAGGAAAATCTTAAAGGTGATGTATATCACTATATACTGAAAACTTATCTTTCATTATGATGCCTTTTCTGCCAAAATGAAAATCTGGATGTCAAACTACTAAAAGATTGACAATTAAAAACATCACAAGTCAAAGGGAAATAAATGCTACAGTATCACATTCAAATACTAGTACACATATCTCCATAATATCATCAATGTATAAAACACATATTAAATAATAATTCATCATAAAATCACAAAAAAAAAGAAAAAAAAAGAAAGAAAAGTCCTAAGACATATTCATCAGTTACAAAAATGCCTGAATCATATGAAAAAACTTATAGTTTACTCAGTTATATATACTCTCATATTACATAAACTACACCCCATCTATAAACAATGTAGCATTCTAACATTGAATTTTTTTTTGCTATAACTAGGTATTTGAAGTATGCTAGCTATTGTCCAACAAGACAGAAAGAAAGATAAAATTCTGAAAGCAACATTAAGGAAAAAATACACATTTTCTGATATTGTTCTTTGATCAGCATAGGTTTTTCTAACAGTCAATTGGAATAACAGTGACACAACCCTGACCAGCCAATTGTAAATGTAACTACAGTCTCTTGAAAACTGGTAACTTAGTGATGGGATTCAAATGACAGATGAGATACCTGCACCTCTTTGATATAATTGCATAACAACATACTCAAGTCCAAAACTATTAAAATGGGTATTTTTATATACTTAAAAAAAATCTAGAAATAAGTCACCAGGTAATTAAAAGAAATAAAGTTTCATACTTTCTGTGACAGCCAAGTGGATAGGTTATTGACAAGAAATATAAACATGTATACTTCAAAAGAAATTGAATAAAATTTTCATTGTATACCTGGTAATTGGTTTATCTTTTTCAAAGACAAATGAAAAACAACTCCCTATTGCCTCTCAGCCCATCCTCATATTATATATGTATACAAATAAAGAAACTCCTATTCAACTGTGCAAAAAAGTGCATGTAACAGGAAAATACAGTATATATCTTATATACATGTAATCAAGCTACCATCCAGTCTTCAAAAATGAAAGAAGAAACAAAATATATCACTAATCACAAATTTTGATTATTTCACAGATTATGTACTAACAATTACATTTGTAAGGGACCAGTGACCAATTGGGACCTGTAACTGGCTGTGGTATTGTTTCATCGTAGTATGAATCTCAACAATATATATTTTTTTCTCTGTATGAGAAATTTGTTCATCAACTAGTGCAATATTTGAAAAAAAATCTCCAAAAAATTGTGTTTAAACACCTGCAATGATACGATAGCCAGCTACCAGTACCTGTTTAATAGTACAGTTGATGATCATACATGTACATAACAAACTTCATCAAGTATAATCACGTATTGAAAAAAAAAGATACATTATAAATTACCATAAATTTCCACTTCACAGATATCCAGTAGAAATGGTTGTGTCTTTTTGCGTATGAAAACATTTTTTGCTTGTCCTTGACATTTCATGTCCATTCTTCCATCAGAAGTTATATCCCTCGTCTCTACATAGCAAACATCCTTCCCAACATTACTAGTTGTTGATAAAAGTAAATCCATATCAATCATTTCTTTTTTCTCCTCTCCACTTTCTAATAAAGAAATAAACATTTAGAATATTTCATTTCTAAGCCATTATTGAATGAAAAAGGAAAGTACTTTGTACTCAAATTCACATAATGTATTCATTCATATACATGCATACATAAATGTACATGTAGAAGGCCGTGACAGAGTGGTAAGCATGTTCTACTTCAAATTGAAGGGTTCGAGGTTTGAATCTGCGCAGCGCCACACTGTGGTTGGCTGTCCCTGTCTTTCAGATAAACCGGTAAAAACCAAGTTCCCGTGTCACAGTAGGTGTTAGCACATCAAAGAACCGTCCCTGCTCTACACCCATAAGTGCCAAGCATAGGCAAATTTGTTGCCCTTCACTGGCACACACTGATGTTTGCATATGAGTGAAATATTCTTGAGTAGGATGTTAAACAAAAATCCAACAACAAGATGTAGAAGCCTCATCTGAACGGACACCTTCATGGAAATGTGGCATAAACTCTGTACACTTATTGAGGTAAAAGAAAAACAAATAAATAAAGTAATCAAAGATTACAAAGCTTGCCTCAAGTTTTTTTTCTAACAAAATACTATCATTAACTTTGTTTTTGAGGGTAAGATGCAGGAATATAATTATGTGGTCAGTAAAAATCATGTATCTGGTGAGGCGCAGCACTGAAGACTTTTCATGTGTGGTAAGTGTCAAGGATCACCATGTCTGACTCTCTATGAATTTAGACGTATAACCACGGGTGGGTTCAATGCCATAGCTGCTGCGAGCCTTAGATGTGCATAGCTGAACCAATTCAACAAAAGGCTATGTCATACTGCAGTGTATTAAAAGAGAAAGCCGTGTACGGAAAAATACATAATCGACACATGGTCTCTTTCAATAGTTCTCACTGAAGAATTCTCTCTGAAGTGGAATAAAAAAGGTCTTCCTAGAATGTTTGCATCTACATACATTGTACCAACAGAAAATATGGGTCATGGACTGCAAATGAAACTATATTCTATCTTTACACATAAAATCATCATACCCGGTATATGTGTATACTGTATGCAACTTTGGTGAAATTGGTAATCGAAGTTAATACATAAAGTGCCAACACTCACGCTGAAGTCAGTACATACATAGCATACACATACGTAGCTTTATGGGCGGCAGCAATTTAATCAGTCCTGGAGTCAGTTGCACAATGCATTGTTAAATTAACTTATAGTTAGCCCTTAACTGCAAGTTAAAATTTAGTTTTAAGTTAGCTAAATACATAGTAAAATGCTATAGCAGAAACATTTTGTTAGAAAATTATGAGTTGACTAAGTAACACTCTATTTCAGAGTGATCATCACATCCACAAATCTTACCATGGGTTAGTTTCTAGTTAAATTTAACAACGAATAAAACTATTGTGCAACTGTCTTGGTAACTACAAACTTCTAGGTATGTAACGTACCTCTCATGCATACCTGCCAACCCTCCCATTTTGTGCGGGAGACTCCCACACAAACGACGAAATTCCGGAAATCTCCCGCATTCCAATCCGCTCCCGCACGGGAGTATATATTCTCCCGCATTCAGCCAGTGGTGGAAACAGTGGCGAAATACTGATAAGATCAGACGTAAATTGTTCGTCGGGATAAAAATCTTNNGAAACCAGGTTGAAAGGCAAACGAAGCCTAAACATTCGTGGAGCTCTTCAGTGGCACAAGGTAGAAAAAGACGGTTGTACTAAATACCGCAAGAATCAGGATGTCGTGAAAGTAATGCACATTATCTTAGACTTCGGCAGTGGAGAAACTAATTATTTTCAATCTCAGGCTTTCTACTCTACCATGATAAAAAAGTAGGAAAAACGTAGGA
>JACSZP010003942.1:206-10809 GCA_016161895.1 Pinna nobilis | reverse complement strand
ACGTCCCACTCAAGAATATTTCACTCATATGGAGACGTCACCATGCGCCAGTGAAGGGCGACAAATTTTGCCTGTGCTCGGCACTGCTGGCCGTAGAGCAGGGAGGGTTCTTTAACATGCCAACACCTACTGTGACATGGGACCTCGTTTTTACTGTCTCATCCAAAAGACAGGGACGGCCAACCGCGGAGTGGCGCTGTCATGGAAAATGCAACAGAAATTTATGACTTGCAGAATGAAAATTTCTCTAGATTTGCACTATCACCATTGAATCTGAGTTGACTTTGTCAATTTTTGTCTTGCAAGATTACACTAATTAGCCATTGACAGGTAGGAGTGAGGTAGTTATGGCAAAAAAAAAACCAAAAAACATATAAAATCAGCATTCTGACAAGGACAAATGAATTATCAACCTCATGGACTGATGATCTTGATATTATCGTCTGTTTCATTCTTAGATTGTCAGGGACAAATAAGCAGATGAGGAGACAAACAGACAAGAGAAGAAACCTATTAGTCCCCTATGAATTTATGGGTGAAGCACTGATGTTTGGCTGCTTGTATTGTTATTTAACGTCCCACTCAAAAATCTTTCACTTGGACACTCCACTGTGTGCTAGTGTCAGAAGGGCAACAAATTTTGCCTATGCTTGGCACTGATGGCTGTAGAGCAAAGTTTTATTTCACGTGTTGTCACCTGTTACACAGGACCTCGGTTTTTACAGTCTCATCCAAAACAGGGACAGCCAACCACAGTGTGGCTAGGGCCCAAACCCCCAGACATCACGATCACAAACACAAATACCCCAACTACAAGGCCATGGCGGCACCATCGAATTAATAAAAGCAATACAGACAACTTACCATTAGACTCTGTAGTATTTTCATTCCCGCCTCTAACTTTCTTCATCCACTTGTCCACTATGTCCACTGACAATGACTTAATTTCTATAAAAATTGAAATGAATGCACAATAAATTTATGATCCATATGTGTGAAAATTTACTGTCACATATAAACACAATAATTATAATTTCATCAAAGTATATTTATGCAAAAAATTACTGAATTTATAGTAGTGTTCAAAACTACATAGAAGTTTTTGGATCAAATGAAGCATAATGCTTCAACACTGAAAATAAAACAAAAACGAAATATACCAGTCCATACCTGCCAACCCTACAGATTTGAATGGTAGCCTACTCATTTGTGTAACTCCCAAAGCATTCCAAATTTTCAGGCAAACATACCGCACTTGTGAAAAGTTTGAGAAAAAGAAATAAAATAGTTTGTTTGTAGGTTTCTTCTACTCCAAAATGTATTGATATACTGCACATATAACTATGGTCTGAAAATGCAAAATATTACACCATTTAGAATCATTTTTCAATTCAAAAAAATTCCAGGGGTGATGCCTGCTGCCCTTCTTATCAGGGAGTGCACATGCTAATTAACCTACTGCTTTTGCTCAAGAATGGGTGGGCAGGTATGCGAGTCCAGAATCAAATATAAATCTAATATGAAAAAGAAACATGAAATATATGTAAACATGTACATACTTTCATTTTCTGACTTAGAAAATTGTTTGATTGTTTTAGCAGAGTTGTTCTTCTTGAGGAGATCTACTGTCACCGGTAGCTGTTGATAGACTTTCAACATTTCGACTAGAACAGGGAAATTCTCAGATTCTTTACATTCCTGTAACCAGGTATTAAGGACATCCCATCCTCCAACTTCTATAAATCTGAAAAAAATCATACAAAAATCAGAAACAAAATCAATAACAATTCAGCTAAAAATAGAATAAAAGAAAACCAGAACTTAAATGTGAAATGAAAATTGAGAAAAACATACAGTTAGTTAATTCCTTCAACGCTTTAATTTAAAAGAAAATGACATTCAAATATTTGACAAAGCACTTTTTAATCTAAAATTTACCATTTTCAAACCAAATGTAGCAATGTGTCATTGAAATTACCTACTAGTATTCACTGTTACAATTTTTTGTTTCCACTGGTTTATGAACCACATTTCAAATAAAGTAAGTGTACTATGAAATTGATGTACTATATGCAGTAATTAGACTTTGTCTACAAGACTTACTGTTCTAGCGTTTCTTCGACTACCGTGGCTCTGAGAATATTTATATAGACACATCTGGTGACCAATTTCTGGGCTTCTTTCATAAGAGCTACAATTCTCTTGGACTCAGCTGGGCCTTTAATTGCTCCCGCCTGTGTTAGGAGTGGGCTCAAGGCTTTTAGCAGTTGATGTGGGTCAATTGGTGGCTATGAAAAATAAAAACAAATCTCATCAAGGAATAGCACAAGATAAACTACATGGCAATTTTACAAATTATAAATGAAACCAAGATACTGAAGACGGCTAGACAAGCAATATCATCATTTACAATGGAGGTATACTTCATTTCTGATGCTAAAACACATAACTTTGCTTGTAAAATATGACATAATCATTCCTAGATTAGGGATCAACCCGTTCTCCCCTGAAAAATTATGGACTTTTCATCGAATCAATGACATAAGCTAATCCGAATGTGTTTTGAGGGGAGAATGTCAGTAAATAATACCCGCCTTCCGAAAAACCATATGGCACCCTACCAAATAACCACAAAATGTGTTTGTCACCATATAAGTTAATATTTTCATTATCATTCTCATAATGGAACCAACCTGGATTATAACCTACAACTTCATACTTTTAATAATTTCTGAATTTGGCATACAATTTACATTGATCAAGTCAATATTCATTAGGGAGTTTGTCATGTGGTGTCCCAATAGACTGCCAGACAAAATTAAAGGACTTCATATTTTCCTCCAGCATGTGCAGTACTTGTGGGGTCCTCTTTTAGTTACAAGAGCCTAAGTATAAACATTAATATAAAACATTACATGTGTTTGTGTATAATGATTTGGCCTCTTATGTCTTTACTTATCTAAGGCCTTATAGATTCTATATGATGACTCAGTTTATAACATGTAATTTTGCGGTAAATGTCCTAAACATGGATCCAAAACCATTTTGTTATAACAAAAAGAGAACTTTTTTTCTATGTTCCATTTTTGACTTTATTAGGAACAGGATGTCGAAATAATTTTAGGACATTTACCTTCATATGTATAACACATAACACAACATCTCAAATGTTCTTTTATTTCATCGCTGAAAAAAAGAAAACAGAAACTACTCTTTCTCCCAACATACAATCAGTTTTACTTCAGTCCATTCATCAATCCACAAGCTGGACTTGCAAATTTACTCTCAAACTATAGCATCCTTCCATATTTGCAAAGTCACCCGAGTAAATAGGGAGACTCCCTATTTTTTATCAACTAAAACATCCATCCATATTTGCCGAGTCTTCCCCAATAAATCGGGAGACTCCCCATTTCTTATGAAAAAAATTGACAGAAAAATGCAAATCTTCCCAATGAAAACATAATTTTCCAATTGATTCATAGTAAAAGTTAGATGTCTCCCTTTAATATTGAAAAAATACTACCTTAGATTTTTTTTCAAGCTTTGCAGGTCCACATCCATCCCACTGACCATCTTTTGAAATAAAATTTAACGACAATACCAGTGCTAATTATTTAAGGGGACCCTAACAATGTACATGTGCTTCAAACACATCTCTCACCTATATGAACAAATAGAGTCTAGTTCTTCAGTCACAAATTTAGCAAGACAAATACATCATCTTATAGCACTTCTGATCAAAATTGAACCAACTTATATCGGACACTGATATATTGAGAACCCCTTTATTTTGATACAAATACTTAATTTATTACTACCGGTACATATATTTTAATCCAGTTATTTTGAAAATCCAATTTATTTGAATAAAACAAAAATTCTTTCCCTTTTGGTTTCAATATATATTGGTTTGACTATATTCATATTGTCCCCTGTCCACCCAGGCTTCTGCACTGTCATTTGACTATTGCCAAATGCCCGACACGGTACATTTGGCAAACTTTTCTATTATGACATCACAATAAAACAGCCTGTCAAACATTTGTTTGATTATGACGTCACAATCAGTTGACGTCAAAAAGCAGACGAAAAGCCATGCGACAGACATTTGGAGATAGGACAATTCCCTTGGTAAATAAGTGGCAGTCCAGTTCATTCAGATGGGGCCAGTGAAGGGCTATAAATTTGGTTGATTCTCTGCACTAACGGCCATTAAGCAGTGAGGTTTATATACCATGCTGAACCCCACTGTGACGCAGGACCTCGGTTTTGACCATCTCATTTGAAGGACAAGAAACCGTAGATAAGCACAAGGATGACACAATCTAGTCAAAATTTGAGGCCTTACATCAGTAACATGAGTGAAAAACTCTTGAGTGGGAAGTCAAACATTAGGTAAATAAACAAAACAACAAAATCTTAAGTTTCAAAAGTTGGCTCACTAGATCTACCAGACTTTACCTGAATAGGTAAAGTTCTGGGCAGGGCACATAAAACTTCAGAATTAATTTACTTAAGTCGGAGAATTTTCTCAACTCTGATGTAGAAATATACTGAATTCTGACTGGCAGAGATGTTGAAGTTGAGAATATCTTAAGTATGTTCTTAAGTTTTCTTTCTAAAGTCAAACAAAGATTCTGAGCCTCCAACATAAGAATTATATCTGCCATCTGCAAATCACAACACTATTTTTAATTCTGCCACAAACACAGATATGGTAAATAAAGAAGCATTCTACATACATGTACTACACAATACTAAAATCATTCAGTAAAATATTATGAACTATACATATCTTTATCACAGATGCTACACTTCACTTATTGATACTTAGAGGTAACAGCCGAGCCAAGCAGTATACAACCAAAACATATCCTTTACAGAAAAAAATCACGCTGTTAATTTCAATATTTTCTACACTATGAAATAGATGTAACAGCTGATACATGCAAAACATCAATAGAAGAATAAATGGGAAAAAAATCTACAAAACCTCAGATTTAGTCAATACTACATGCAGGTAAAATGACAATAATGACAATGGGTGACCAACATGTAAAATTTGCTAAAGCAACTGCTGGTCATACTATCTAAGAAACTCATCATAATTTAATGCTAAGCCAAACATGATCTTTCTCCTCTGTATAAACTACCAAGATAAGGAACCTGTAAGACCTGTAACTGCTGGTGGTATTTGTTTTATGAATATTTAATGTTTCATATACACAGATTATGTCAGGAAATGTTTTGACAACATGCAACCAATTACATCACAACAAGTCATTCTGATCTTTTCCACCTCAAAATGCAAATTTCAACTCTCCAATCCCTTCACTGAGGACAGCTTTTGTTAACTCTTTCTATTTCAGTATCAAGATACAGTGAAACCTGTCTTGAGAGACCACCTGGCTAGAGTGACCACTTATAGGAAATATCTGTTTAAGAAATCATATGAATATAACCTGTTATGAGAAGCCACCTGCCTTGAAAGACCACATTTGCATAGAAGAAGGGACCATCTCTACTACTGTAGTATGTCCTTTACTACATTGTATTGTCTTTGATCAGTATATCATATGGTCTGTAGATTTCATAAAGTTGATAGGATCTAAATATGTGCAGATCCAGGATTTTTTTCTGCAAAGGGGGGGGGGGGGGGGGGGNNGGGGGGGTCGAGTCAAACTTGTGTCTAGGAAAAAATAACCCTTTTAAATGGTAAAATAAGCATATATGACCAATACTGGTGTAAATTTTGTCGATTCCTATCTAGATCCGCGCATGCTAAACATGTCTAATTTATGTTTTTGTAGTATTGTTCCAATCAAGAATCTCTCATTCATATGGTAATGTTACCGAATGCTAGTGAGGGTCTTTAAAATTGCTATGCTTTCAGCACTAACAGCCATTGAATGACAAGGATTCTTAAACATGCAGACAACTAAATTGTGACATGGAACCTCTGGTTTTATCATCTCATCCAAAGGACAGATGCCTCCAAAGAGTAGACTCGAACCAATGTCCTAATCATCTGAAGGTGAACAACATATAACAGATTCATGATGGCTCTCCAACCATTATCATCAGACTTAATCTAGATTACTCATTTTACAAAAAATTTATGACAAACTGCCAAATTTTGTCTTTTCAAAAGAAAAAAAAACAAAACACAAACTTAATTGCAAACTTTGCTTAATGCAGATGTTTTGTAAGCCAAATAAATTTCTTATCCATATGAAAATACAATGGACAGAGTACTTCCTGGAAAATGACATTTATAACATTACAAAATCTATTTTTCCTATGGGACAGGATTCCATAGGGGGAACCATCAGTCAAGCCCTTTCAGCACTCCTATTGAAGCTTGGATAAGTCTTGGCAATTTAATACAATATGCCTTTTCCTGTTCAGGATGAGGAGAGACCAGCTCTGCATCTCGAGAGACCGCCGGTATGACAAGCTCTATATCTCCACAGATCACTGGCATTAACAGCTCTGTATCTTGAGAGACCACCATCATGGCATCTTGAGAGACAACTGGCCTGATGAATTCTAAATCTTGAGAGACAACTGGCCTGACAAACTCCTCGAGAGAGTAATATCATGACATGGTCTATCCCATGCAAGGATTGTACCTATTTGTATTCTTGTTTAACGTCCCACTCAAGAATCTTTCACTCATATGGAGACATCACCATGTGCCGGTGAAGGGCGACAAATTTTGCCTATGCTCAGCACTGCTGGCCATAGAGCAGGGAGGGTTCTTTAACGTGCCAACACCTACTGTAACACGGAACTTCAGTTTTTACTGTCTCAACCGAAAGACCGAGATAGCCAACCGTGGAGAGGCGCTGCAGGATTCGAACCCCGGACCCTTCGATTCGAAGTGGAACATGCTAACCACTCGGCGCAGAGGATTGTACCTAAAAACAGGTGTTTTCTCATGAGCTCATTAGGATGGCACTAGGCCACATCCTTTATCCATAATACCATGCCCTTTTGGCAAATCACAGTGATCCATGTCAGTGATTGACTGTTCAGATTCTCCCTATCATCCTTTCATTTGACTTTTTTTTTTTTGCTTGAGTTGTACCAATTTAGGTGTCACATTTACATGCATGTCACTAATAATAAATATACTCCTACACTTGTACATGCTTAAGAGAACCTAACAACTAGATACTGTATTGCGAGTTGACAGAAAATAAAAGCCTCTCGGAGCATTTTTGTTTATGTATTACGTTGCTGCTACTGTTGTTCAATGAGCCATTCAAGAATCTTTCACTCATAAGGAGACATATGAAGTACTTGTACTGGAGAAGGAAGATTCAAATATGTCATATGCTCAAAACATAGGACAGGTGAGCAGTGAGGAATCCACAGTGTGTGTGACACCAGACTCAGCTATTCAATCATGCATGTTTGTTTGTGTTCCCGTTTAACATCCCACTCAAGAATTTTTCATTTATATGGAGACGTCAGCATGTACCGGTGAAGGGTGACAAATTTTGCTGATGCTCTGTACTCATGGCCATACAGCAGGGAGCATTCTGTTAACACGCCAATACCTAATATCACACGGGACCTCGGTTTTTACTTTCTCAAGCAAAAGATAGGGACAGCCATCTGCAGTGTGGCTAGGACTCGAACCCTGGACCTCACAAAGTAAATACTACTAACCACTAGGACACGATGGCCCTCCTAAATCATTGATGGCCCTCCTAAATCATTGATGGCCTTCCTAAATCATTGATGGCCCTCCTAAATCATTCATGACTTTTTCTGATTAAGTGTGCAGGGTAAATTTTTGAAAAGGTCGAGGTCAGAGTCCCTAGATCATAATACCAGGAAAAACTATGATGCACAATTGCAAATTACTGTATTGTTTTTTAACATCCCACTTTCCAGAATATAAAACTTAAATGGAGACGTCACTGTTTGCCAGTGAACTTCTATAAATTTGGCCCAAGTTAACAACTTAAGGCCATAGAGCAGGGAGGGTTCTTTCACATGCCAACACCTACTGTGACAAGGGACCTGGGTTTTGACAGTCTTGCACAACTGTATATAAACATGAACTCAAGAATAACTGTACAAAAGTCTGCTGGGCGGTTGACTATCAAAGATGAGCACAAAATATTTGTTTTAATATATCGATGTTCCAATACCTAATACAAAATTACTGTAGTACCATTATACATACTTCTCCATAGCCTACACTCTTTCAAACATAGATTGAAAAGAAACATCCTTAAATCATATCAACCAGTCTAACATTATTCTGATTTGTCTTTCAGATCAATGCTTTCCAGAAATAATCACAGAAATGTCCTTAATCACCCTTATCAATCCAGTGAAAAACATTTACCATCAAGGAAAAAATACAAATCTTTCTAAATTATTTTGCCACTCTAGTATAAATCAACAATGTCCACAGATAAATACAACAACTATGTAAACTTGAAATATCCCTGCCAACCTAGCACTGTTGAACCACAAGAGGTCTTGAGTAAACACAAGCAGACAGGTTCTATTATATTGTTTAGTTGTCTCCCCTATTTTGTGTATAAACTAGTTCAGAAATGCCACACATCTCTCAGATTCTCAAACTTTTTCACTCTTGCACACAAACTTATATTTGTATTTTCATGTTAACACAAAGGGAGACTAATATCGTCATCACTTCAGCTTATTGCACGTTCATAAAAAATCATTCATACTGCACTCATCCTTATTAGTGTATATCTTAATGCTTGTGTTATGTTATCTTTCTTATTGTGTGTTGTGCATGGGAAATGTTTCATAATTGCTATATATTGACATATCAGGAATTACCATATATCGTTAATGTAATTATGATGTTGCTATGAATTTGCTAGCAATTATTCATCCATTTCATTTCTAATATTTATGTGTACGTGTTTGCATAGATGGACTTTTTGCAACATCTTTATATTTTGTGAAAAATTTCTACTTCTTTTTGTAATACCATGCCAGCACACTAGTTAGTGTTTGATTTAAGGTTATCTCCCTTTCCTGGTCTTTGTGGCCAATTAGTGTGACCTCTCTATATTGTATGAAGGAAATTACCATTTTATTGAATAATAGAATATCATCAGGAAGAATCAAGTGTCAGTGCACTTCCTCAAGATCAAAAGTCTATGTCCTAAACATAGATTCTTAACCGATCATGGCTGTATCCGTGTCCATACAACCTGCAAAAGAAAGAAAAAGATGTATAAGGATTTGTAATTGAAATACATGGAGAGCAATACTAGGCAATGATGCTTATACAGTAGAGTCTGTCTAAAACGAATCAGCTTAAAGCGAATTCAGTGCTATAACGAAGAGGAATAAAATCCCTGAAAATAATTACTATCTATCTATTTATGTAGTAAATTCCTATGCTTAAAACAAAGGATATCTATAACAAAGCTAAAGGTCAAACCTCTTTGACTTTGTTATAGACCAACTCTACTGTAGTCAATAAATATTTACAAGACTGAAGAGTTGTCAGAAGGCAACAGAGCTTGAAAGAGGATATACATGTAAAAGCATTAGGATTAAGTATTCTAAATGTAGGTCAAAGTCCCAGGTCAAGGTCATAAGGTCAAAAGTCATGGCCCTAAATGGAAGCCTTAGTCATGGGAAGTGCATCAGTGAAATATCAAAGCCCTATTTTCTCTATTACAAAAGATACAGGTGACCGAGTTTAAGTTCTGTCTATGAATGTTGCCAACGACAATGACGTCAGAGATATGGCACAGGCTCTCTGGGCAATCGTCCCGGCCAGGTAAAAATGAAATCACCACAGATATTGGAATTATTGGTTCTGTGGTATTCAATACCACTTTCAAGACAATTTTAGGTATATCCTGGCTGTGTCAAGTGATGCAGGCTTAGCAACCTTCATCCTGTGCTGAGAGAGACCTTTAACATGAATAGTATAGCCTTGACAATCAGTCAATTTCACTGCCTCAACCTCGGAACACATTCTGGTTTAAGGGTGGGCAATATTGTATGTCAGTAAATTCTCTATACATCAACATGCATAGTTGTCAACCGAGTTACTATCTGCTTTTGGATCCTATGGACAGGCGACCCTAAATAGCGGGTCAGCCATGATGGGTCCAATGCAACAAGTTATTTTCTTTATTCATATATATGCCCCAGTATATAACCCCAGTCCTTTTCAGGATCCTAATATGCCCCTGCAAATTGACCACTCCAGTACATTAAGATTGACTTGTCAAATTTAAACTACTGATATGTAAACTATCAACTAATGAAAACTGAAATGCAAAATTTTGAGAATGATCCCTTCAATGAATTTTAAGAAATACAGTCAACTCCACATATAACGAGGTTGAAGGGGCAAGATATTTGCCTCGTTATAGCCGATCTTCCTTATTCGCATTCACAAAGTAATGCATGGAAAGTGCACCGGGAATAGAAATCACCTCGTAACAACCGGTACCTCGTTACATGCGATCTCATTATATGCAGAGTTGACTGTAGGTATATATGGGCCATTTTCATATAAACGTGCCAATGACGGTAAAGACATATCTGAGATAAAAAGTTGTCCCAAAACTGCTCATTT
>JACSZP010003938.1:3170-13832 GCA_016161895.1 Pinna nobilis | reverse complement strand
GATAAACATGATAATCAATCCCGACTTGTTGTGTAATCTCTATATAAATGACATGTATATCAATGTTATATTCTGTATAAATATGCTGTGCTAACTACCTTTTTATCGTCAATAATAGCGCTGATGAGTGTGTATATTCCCTGGAGAAGTGTGAATTAAGCCAGAGAAATTGTAAATCAATATTGAATCGAATCTATCCTCAGCTGGCCTTGATTAGCTATTCAAAGACATACTTTATTTGATATTAAATACATACTACCTCAAAATGCCACATACCTTCATAAAGCACACTCTTATAGCAGAATATCGAGGAAGAGCTTTACGCCAGTCTGCGTCATAGAAAGTCATGGATAATTCGATATGTTTCCCTCAAGACGTCAATTAATCTGATTCAATGTCTGGAAGTTGGAACTAGTTTTTTTCTTTGCTTCAGTAAGTATACATGCCCGGTCCCATGAAATTGCAACCATGATATGTAAGCTTTTTCAAGTTATCTCTTAAATGCAATTAAACCAACCTACCGGCTATGCAGGGAATTTCAAGAGACAGAAATCATGAAAAAAGTACGCAAAATTAGTATTCTGTATCGTCTTGTTCACGTATAACGGTTAACAAATAAACTTTTTCATGGTCAGCCTCATGGTTCTGACTCTTGAAGCAGGAAGGTCAGGGATCGAGTCTCAGGGAGAGCGCAACTGTTTTATTCCGTACTTTGTAAAAGACAGTAAAACCTTTGGTCCAGTTTCAATGTACATGTTGACAGATCTCACACTGCCTGATATTTAAAGCCTTTAACAGGAATTTGATGAGAAACTTTGACTTCTGCAAATCTGGCTATCTGACTGTGAGTTATTCAGAAATAACTAAAGTTACAGATGGGGAGAATTCATCTTTATTGGCAAACTCGTTTATCATGATTCAGTGTACATGTATACGGCCTATGCAGACGCAGAATTGGAAAATTGAAGATTGGAAGTTATCTTTGTCACACACTCCTTTGATTCATAGTTCCTACACCTCCTTCGTCACAAGAGGTGTGCATATATCTGTACTTCGATAAACGGTGTCTTTGCCCACTGACGTGGTTTCCCATAATGCATCGATAGATAGGCGAGGTCTATTCACTGCTAGTACTTCTAAACTTGAGGTTGAGTTTGACCTGTAAATACACCTACCTTTGAGATATAGAATATTTTAGCTTAGTTAAATAAATACAGGGGATTACAAAATACCTCCCGGGTTTTGAGCACGAGTCTTAAGTGCATCATCAAACGTGTGCATAGCAAAAACTGATAGCGCACTAAAACTGCAGCATTTGATGTAAAGATTTTAGGCCAACACCACTTAATATTTCACGCTGCATGGCCCAATCTATATTGAATGAATATCAAAATGAGTAGTAAAACATTCAGATCACGAATAAGGATGATGCTAAAGGTTTAAATTGCGTCAGAAAAGAGAGTGTCCGGGGTTTTACATGTGTGGTCATTTCTGTCGATTGCATTTGAAGTACAATTGTTGAAGTCTCATTTTTAAGAATGTACGTGTGTATTGTAACCAGAAGTATAAAAAAATGTATCTTTGATAAAATGAATAATAAAACTTTAAAGTTTTTAAGATCAATGATATAAGTTATCGATGAAATCAATTAGTCTGAGGCCTTCTTTTGATCTGCATCTTAATTAGTCCTAGTAATATTAGAACCAGACTTCGTTATTCTGATATTGAGCACTTATTGATATCTTACTTGTTTTTCAAAATAAATTGAAACCAAAAGGACGATAGAAACAGAACAGAAAGAATAAGAATAATAACATGAAATGGAACAAAATCAAAGGTAAGAATAGTAATTAGGTGACAGCTCTACCTCGTTTGTCTTGTATGGATGAGTCTACTCCAGGATAGCGTGTTATAGGTTCGATTCAGTCTACAGTAACAGATGACAACAAGGAATGATATCATAAACAAGATGCTAGATAATACCCCAACTATGATGTACAGACTATGTACATTTATGTTTCCCGGTATAGTTTGTATCTGTGCGTTGAGAGGAGGAGCATATAGGTCCACTGCGAAAATAAAAGACATAAGAGAAGAGTGAATGCAATAAATAATACTAGTACAAAAATTATTAATTTTGCTTATCATTCGTTTGAAATCTAAAATGAATTGAGTGTATAATATGCTTATTATTAAAGCGAGTCATTGGATGAATACAAGCTGATTCTCGTCGCAGAAATTTGCCGGTATCTGTAGGCCTATCCTTTTTCCAATCGATGTCAAAGGGCCGCAGTTACAGTTATAGGTTCTGATTCGTTGCTTGTATTGTTGTTTAACGCCCTACTCAAGAATATATCACTTATATGGAGAAGTCACCGTATGCGGGTGAAGGGAACAAATTTGCTTTTGCTCGGCATTTACGGCTGTAGAGTAGCGTGGGTTCTTTAATGTGCCAACACCCAATGTGTTAGGGGACCTTGGGTTTTACTGTCTCATCCGAAAGACAGGGACGGCCAACTGTACAATGGCTTGGGTTTGAACCCCGAACCTCTTGATTCGAAGTCGAACACGCAATCACTAGGCCACAGCGGTTCCAGACCTGGCTCTTGGTACATACATGAACCGGTCGTGGTTCTCCTGGAATGTGTTGCTATGAGGATCAAAGAGGAGGTCGAAAAAATTCTCACCCAAGTAAAGTGTTGTTTAATTCTGCTCTTTAAATGTGACATTGATACGCTAAAGAACGTTTACATACCTGTAATTTCACAATTAGGACCTGCGTGCGTTTCTGTACAGATACATTGGTATCCGTTCACATGGTCTCTACAGAGCCCATTGTATAGACATGGGTTAGACAAACACTCGTTAATTTCCGTCTCACAATGCTGACCTGACATTTAAAAAAAACCATTGTTACATTATATTTAAATCACAGAGCATTTCCACTTTCCAGTAACGGCTCCTTCCACTCACATAGAAAAAAACTTATTATTTAGCCATTAATCGAGTTTGCATGGTCGTTTTCAAAGCACATTTACAAGAAACACAAGGAACGTAAGTTTATACACAAAGTTTTCACACAGGGAAAGATAAGTAAAATTAACCAAACTGTATAACATGTTGAACGTTTCAATTAAAGTTCAAAAGTAAATTCTTCAAATTTTATGCATTAAAATCTAGATTAAAGTTGATATTGACAAGAATACGAGAGGAATAGTCACCATTTATCTACATTACGTATCTGACTAAGTGTAATCGACGACTTACCATTATATCCACGAGTACATTGGCACACATAGGAAGAGCCCTCATCAATACATTCGCTGTGATGCAAACAAGGATCTGGTACACAAAGGTTTACCTATGAAATGAAAATTAAAATAATGTTTCATTCAGTTTGAGCGCTTATGTTTATATCAATTGAACATCATCAAATTGATATTTCAAACTAAACACACACACAAAAAAAAAACACAGTTCGAACCTCCAAAGGACTGCGACTGTATTTTCCACTCGTTTGGACGAGACAGTATTTAAAGAGGTTTTGTGTAACAGTAAGTGTCTAAACTTTGAAAATTCTTCACGGCTCAATGGTGCCGAGTGTCGAACAAAGCCAACGTTAAAATTCGTCAATGGTGTTCCATATAAGTCAACGATCCTGTTGTGTAAACAACAACAACAACAACACAACAACAGCAACAATGGCTAACATACCTTCTCCTCACAGTGGACGCCCGTGTATCCTTGTAAACACATACACCTGTAACCATCTCTCAGTGTTAAACATCGTCCATTGTTAGCACACGGGCGGGATAAGCATTCATTTATCCTTTTCTCGCAGTTTTTCCCATGATAACCTGAAATAAGTCTAAAAGTATGAATGATGAAAGCAAAGCGGCTTAAAATAGGCTGGATTGGCCATGTTTTGGTATAAATGTATCTATAAAACACAAACACAAGCATACAACTTCAGTGAATGGATGTATTAGTTATTGATTAATACGTTATACATCATTTCTTATAAATGAGTGTTTATGTCGATCCAATAAGGAAAAGTGCCATTCATGCCTTTAAATTGCGTAAGAAATTAAACTGGACATTTTCTGTCCTAACAACACTATTTTTCTACTAGGTTTCTCCCGCACTTGTTTTCATTCAATTATCAAGATTCATTCTTATTCTTAAGTAGGTTTCTTTTAGTTCCCATATTTTTTTTTTATTTTCTAGTGTTGTATGTCCTGACATTTACTGAATTTTGAATATGGAATAATTGGAGACAATTACAAACTTTATCATCGTAGAGTAATAAACCGTAAATCTGAGTTCAAGTAGAACTTACCTGGACGACAGTAGCAGTTCCGCGATCCGTTTGTAACAACACAAATACCATGAACACATACTTCGGTTGGGCATGCTGATTTCGTGTCGCATATTAGCGCATCAAAATCACATTGACACGGTGGGGACGTTCTACATATTCCATTCTTCAGACAAAGTTCCCTCAAAGAAAATCGACCCGAGCTTTCTGTGTCACGAAAAGACTCATGATCTGACGGTGAAGTCTCTGAAATATTTTGTGATAGCTGTAGAACGTTGGAAATGTAATTGTTATAGATTCTTTTAGATTCCAATACAGAAATTCTCTACATGTGGCACAACTATTTCTCCTTTGCGTATTTTTTTCGATCAACGTACTCCAGTATCCATTTCAGTCATATTCACAGTAGAGTCTCATTAATTCGGACACCTTCGTTCCAGATTGTCCATATAAATGAACCGTCCGGATTATTCATATCCATTGCAATTTGAACATTTTGTTCCCTAGAAATATCGTATGGAAGGGGAAGCATCCGGGTTATTGGCGTTCGGATTAATGAGGCTCGACGGTATATGATTTTCTTGTATGCATATTTCATTCATCAGTCAATTGTACAATATTCAAATTTATTCAATTAAAAAAATCATTTCACGTTCGCCATTCTCAAATAACACCAGAAACTTAGGATTATATTTTCCCACGAAAAAAAGATTGATTACTCTTCAAGATTTATCAAAACACCCGAAAAAGGTAAAACATAAGACCAAATAAAAGTTCCCCATTTGCGTATGACAGTTCAATATTTTCCTCAACATTTTGAGATTAAACACAACGACTTGACAGTGTAATGCATTAGGGTTTAGGGACTTTTGTGAGTAACGAATCGAATCATGAGAAATTATTCGGTAGCATTAGTCTTGGTTGCGAATTTAATACATCCCTATACATATTTTAATCTTTTGTTTCCTTTCCGACATATACAGCTATCGTTAGAATTTATATCTTGCCTGGTTTGGGATATACATTGTTTCCTATAAATGATTGTATCATATGCGTTACAGGATCCCAGATGCGTATCCTTGGCACAGGGTTTCTCCTTGTTTTAATGTCCCAACGCAAAAGTAGCTAACCAATGGTTAAAGAAATCTGGATACAAATTGACTGTTTATTGGTGTGAAGGAGGTGCAACATCGAATTAAGTTGTGATGCTCATTATTGTGAGACGCTATTTAAAATTTACACGCTTCAAAAGACTGTCCAAAGGAAGAAGCAGAAATGGTCAGGTAGGACAGGTGATATCTTGTAGTTTGCATGGGAAAATAACCATTTTGAGAAACATACATTTGGGTAACATAAGACCGGATTGACGAAGCGTAAATTTGCGTAAAATTACCAAACGGCACAAAAGTGTTTTTCATTGAAAATGAAACAATCATCTGCAAGCGGAAACCTCGACATTTTAAAGCACATTGTGGCATATGCATTCATGTGATTGCAGATGAATATTTTGGCAATGAGTACAGTAAAATTCTTTGATCTATATTGCTCGTGCGAAAAGAAGTCGCATTTCCGGTAGTTATGATTCTCTTTTCAAAACTGACAGAAAAAGTTCAGACTGTTTAGTCTGATTTCTTTACAATGTATATAATTGAAATGTAACAAATGAATATTGGCCCATTTATCATTTTTGACGTAAAATAATTTCAATAAGTAAGCAATGTCACGCAAAATAATAATGGAGAAATCACCAAGCACTTGTGAAGACCTCCTAACAATTACTGAGTTGTCAAGAAATCTTCCTGATTTGCTGTCAAGATGATCTGATGACATGCAAAATTGTGGCCTCTTTTTCTATGTAACAAGTGCATCCGATAGTTCTTCCACAGATAAACAATACAAAATAGAATGTTTATCAAACACAGTCAATTTAGAAATGACGCTCAGCTTCAAAACCAGGGTTAAAAAAAATGTTATTGATGTGAAGTCTATACGATTACAGTTTCTTTTCATTCTCTTGAAATATTGCATAGGACATTTTTCAAAGCAAATTCCATTAAAACGCTAATATAGTTTTGACATTTAAATAAATCGACATGAATTTTAAGGGGGCCTTCGTGGCCGAGTCGTTAGCGTGTTCGACGTCGAATCGAATGGTCCGGGGTTCGATTCCCACAGCGCGACATTACGGTTGGCCGTCCCTGTCTTTCGGATGAGACAGTAAAAACCGAGATCCCGTGTCACAGTAGGTACTGGCACGTTAAAGAACCCTCCCTGCTCTACGGCCAGCAGTGCCGAGCGTAGGCAAAATGTGTCGCCCTTCACCGGCACACGGTGACGTCTCCATATCAGTGAAATATTATTGAGAGGAACGTTAAACAACAGTACAACAACAACAACAACGACAACGACGAATTTTAAGATGGATATATACTATCCAATAATAACAAGACAAATAAGAAGAGTAAATTAGATAAACAAATAAAATGATGTTTTATGTCCTCTATAAGTGCACATTCAGCAAATGAATGTCTGGTAAGGATAAATGTCTCCTGTGCCGGTAATTCTAGTATTTCTTGCTAATCCGATAATACTTGTAGGTAATGACGGGGGAAAAAATCAGATAAACTTATTTTATTGCTTGTACATCATATATCAATATCTAACTAATTTATATATTCTTTCTCCTGATAAATTAAGATGGATGCGTTATTAGTTAATAAAAAATCACACTGCTGAGGTCTGTCATTTATTATAAAACTAACGGACTTATCCCCACACGCTTTGAAATTCCCAGGATGGATTGTGATACTGACAAAATTAGGGTCAGTGTGTCTATTTATCAATTTGTAAGAAAAACAAAACAGGTTGCCATAGATACGTGGTCCTCGAATTTTATTCAAACCCCCTCCGTGGTTTTCAATATGAACCAGAATATACTTGTACAGAATTGGAACAAATGTATTTGGATACTAATTAAAAAGAAGAGTTTTCACCAAAAGATTGTAGAATTTGTTTTTGTGTTTTTGTAGAAAATATGTAGTTTTACCAAAGGATAAGATAATACATAGGGTCTATAAATTGGATATATGAAGTCTGAAAACGAAGACCTCATTTCGATTTCATCAGTTAAAGTGGCGGATGACTCAAATCATAAGTTGGGGCAAAAGATAAAATAAACATAAATAAAAAAAAAGGAAGGAGAGTGATGCCAAGGTTTTGCAAAATTATATTTCAAAATTGGTAATTTATGATTTTCAATTGAGCAATAAAGAGAAAAATACATAAAAATACTATACTCATTTTGATTGTAGTTTATCATGTCGGATACAATTATGTATAACATTATCAAATTCAAAAGACATGTTCAGGTTGTTAATCATCACGAGAAAAGGGTCATCGACGTCCCCCATCCCCCCACACATACACAAAGACGAGCGTAAGTTCACCTTTATATTCCTCCTTGATAATTCTCAAATACTGCTTTGAAATTTCTTGATGCCATAAATACCAAAATTGTCTCGAAATTTTAACTTTTAAGCTCGTGAAAGAGACAATAACCCAGTGAAAATGGCAGCAAAGGCATGATCATATTGATATATAGTTACATGTTAGAATATTTAGTGATGCATTTATTTTTGCGAGTAAGCATTTTTGTGAAGGACTAGTATTTCCAATGCTGATGGAATGTAACTCAACGTAATCTATTCGCTGAAATGGCGTTAGATCGGGATATCGTCTTCTAACATCATTCCGTCACTAATAAAAACAATAGTCCCGCACAAACGTTATAGGGTATCACGAGTTACATAAATTAGTTCCATTAGCTTTATCGGGAATAATTTAGATGTAGAGTACAACAAATGAATGTTTCATACCATTGTCCTCTGCATGTGAAGAACTTTCTATTTCACAGTGTTTTCCGGTATACGTGCCACAACAACTGCATGAAAATGCGTCCTGGAAAAAAGAATATTCAAGTATTAGTCAATACTGCATTGGCGTATGAAGCTATGAACGTGGTATTGATCATGCATGTTACTTATTCGGCTTTCAAATATTCACTCCAACATCATGCATTTATTTCCCATTTTTTAAGTCAAAGGTAGGGTAAAGCATGCCAAATGAGTAATGCCCTACCAGACAACACCATTTGTAATGATATTATCAGACACTAAATAATTTGACCGATGACATCTAAAGCTCAGAGAAAAATGTGAATTGTCAACTGGAGTGCAATGATATATTCAAACCAGTCGATACATCTGACTTGTACGTGTCTTGCATTTCCTTAATTTTAAGAACCATATTTATTATTGCATTACTTTCATTGCAGATTATCAACATATAATCTATGGAAATAAATTGGGTATCTATCAGTAATAGATTTAATTTCATAAACGGTCTATTTCTCAGTTTAGGTCTAAATCAATGTAAAAATGATATTGTCGACTTAAGTAAAATTGTCATGCTCTGTATATTTATCACTTTCGTTGTAGCAAGGGGGAAAAATGTTAAATAAAATGAGATCAGAAAATTATTGATATAGGATTTTAACTAAGCATCAATAATACGTGGGTGCTCTTGTGAATTACAAAGGTAGTCAGTGTTAACGTGTTATACGTACGCGTTTCGGTTTATATAGGCAGTGCCCATGCCCGGAACACACTTCCGTTTCCGTAGTGGAACATTCCTCTGATTTGAAAGTAATGTTAATTTTCAAGCTGTCATTGCAGTTGTCTGACCTGCGAACTTTCAGAAATGAAAATTGTTATTTACATGTACTTTGGTATTTGCAAATCATACCATTTATTACATAGTTAAGAAACAAGAAAGAGAGGCAATCAATGGGACCTTTGAAATCGATGCACATACACAAAAAACCTTGAATATCATTTGTAACCTTGTCCTTTTATGGTATGCATCATTGATTATTATGTCGTAAGCTCGCATTTATCTTGTCTATATACTCGCGAGCGATAAGCGATGGATCTATAGAGAGTTGCAGATTTATAAATTCTTATGTCCTTTTGGGTATTACTTTAAACGCTTGCTGTCATAAATGTACATATATTTTTTATTGAATACTATGTAAAAATTCTGCGATCAGACAGAAATGCTGATCTTTAGTATATTCCTAGTCGTGTTAAATGAAAATAAACTTTTTTTTAAACTCAAAATTTAATCCAATGATGAGTCAATGCAATCAAACAGCATCATTTCTTTTAATTTCCTAACTGAAGATTGCATTGGAATTCTAATTAGTAATGTTCATGCTCTCGTTTTCATTACCGTTTATTTTTCAATTCATGATCATACCTAGAATGTAGTGATGCTGAAAATCAGAAGTATGATTCCCGAGGTAAACTGTTTTGTTACTGATATTCAAATAATCCTCATCGATGATATTGCAATCATCAAAATTGCTTTCGTTTCGTCTAATGACACATGGATTGTATTCCTCGGGAAAATGGATTCTGGAAGAAAGAACGCAATATGTCAGATATCGATTTACCGTTCGCTTAGGAGATGATATACAAATCCGATCATTACACAACAAACACGGACGTCTGATAATCCAGGGGTGAGGTCAGGTACCATGGAGCGATGGGGGGGGGGGTAGTAAGCATCCCATGTTCGACAACCGCACCCACCGTCCATCTACATGTAGTCATATTCAAATGATATAGAATAAAACTGAAGAAGTCGCAATTGATATTCGGAAACTCACGTCCAAATGAAAGTGACAAGATTAGAATAATAAAGGTCTCAACATGGAAAAACAACTGCAAATCCTAAAACCGGATGGGACCAAGGGTCTGGTAGAAGTCAGCGCCCCATGTTGGCATGCTACGCCCGTCGATTATATTGTAGTGTAATGCTGTTTACTTAAGAATCTTTCACTTATATGGAGACGTCACCATGTGTCGGCGAAGGGAGGCAAATTTTGCCTATGCTTGGCACTTATGGCCATAGAGTAGGGAGGGTTCTTTAACGTGCCGACACCTACTGTGACAGGGGACCTCGGTTATTACTGTATTCAAGTCAAGAAGTGAATCCATGTATTTTGGAGTCGATACAGAATAATTCATAACCAATATCGAATAAATAATTCAACATTTCATAGAGCAAGATATTGCAGACAAGGTCATTACACATACTGTTAAGTTTTCGAGATGTTCACAGAAGTCTTATATTCTCATATCCATGTGAAAACAACATATGCAATGTAAGGATATTAGTAAGCAACTTTCCTCTCTAAATTTGATATGTACAAAATGCCCTGCCATCAGAATAATTATAGTAGAGTAGGGATATTTAGCATTTTGCTATGACAACGAAAACTG
>JACSZP010003929.1:0-16651 GCA_016161895.1 Pinna nobilis | reverse complement strand
TTTTTTTTATATTATTTTGGCTCGGGATATTGATGACAACATCAAGAAAAACCAATTAAAGGGTATCAATGGATAGCGCCGATGTAGAAGGGTACCATTTATCAGCCATCATTATAATTGTTATCATTCTTTTTATCATAATTATTTCATCATGATCGTCGTCATCACATCATCATTATCATCATTGATGCTATCATATCATTGCTGTTGTTATTAATATTAATTAATAATCATTGTCATTACTGATATTATTAGTATCAGGTTTATCATCATCGTATCATCATCTTCATCATCATCTTCATCATCATTATTACTATTATTATTATTACAATGATGATGATGATGATGATATTATGATTATTATTATTATTATCACTATGCTTGTAATAATATGCATCGGTATAAAACCATGTTGTGATTCGCAGAAAAGCATTCGCTATATTCCAGATATTTATAAATCAATAATGCGTTTGCAAATCCTTTATCAATTGCCTGATATGGATAGTTATTTGCGATAGAGCAGAGATAAAAGGGAGATAACCTTCTTTTGAACTCAAACGCTTGGCATGGAATATCAGACCGATAATCAATATCAAATTTCTAACTGGAATTACCTACACAGCAACGATATCTACATCAAAGTCATGTTCCCAATACTTAAGAAAACACACAGCCGTTTGAACGACTTCTTTCTCAGTCGTTTATGACACGTTTTCCTTTTTGCATTAACGATATGCAAGATATTTGCTAAATTATATGCTCGCGACAGCTGTACCTTAGGGAAATTTGCAAATGCCTGAAGCAAAATGCCGCTTTTGAACATTTTAATATAAGTTGTGACCTCGGGTTATCTAGTATTATCCCGGTACGATTTTGGTTTGAGGAATATCCTGTACTTTAATTAAAGAACTAAGGCGTAGTATAATCCCATCACTTACATACTTAAGAAATGTCGATCCACACTGCCCAGCTGTGATGACTGTACAATATTCATCGGGTAGATACTCCGCAGTTATGTAGTTGTATGTCAAACATTGCCCACGACAACTAAACAAAAAGAGCCTATAAAATTTACCAAAAGCAAGGGCTCCTGCAGATATTAATTTTGACTATCAGAAGACAAGAAAACAGAGGCACCTAGCTACGGGCCAATTTTTTAATTCGTTTTGTGTGTGTGTTGTGTCTTTTTCTTATTTCAGAATTGCTTTTTGTTGCTGTATTATTGTTTTACGTCTCACTCAAGAATATTTCACTTATATGGAGACGTCACCGTGTGTCATTGCAGGGGGGGGGGGCAATTTTTTCCTATGCTTCGCACTTATGGCCGTAGAGCAAGGAGGATTCTTTAACGTGCAAACATTTCTGTGACACGGGAGCTCGGTTTTTCAATGTCTCACCTGAAAGACATGGACAGCCAACCGGACCGTGGCTTGTGCTCGGACCCCAGACCTCTCGATTCGAAATCGTACACGCTAACCACTAGGCCAAGGCGGTCTCCGGAATTTTCTAAGTCATACTAACAAGATAAAATGTTTATCCGATGCCATTTGAATGATGCATGCCAAAGGGATAAAATACGAATGCTATAATTAGAAACCAACCTTTCTTGGAACGGATAAATATCTCCCGGAATGTGACTCTGCAAAGAAATGAGTGAGATATTATAATTAACCTAATTATTATATTGTCTTAAACAGGATTTGTATTCAGCTAGTCAGGAATATCCAATTGCATGTGCCATGAAAGGATACAATTAGTGGTCAACCTTTTTAAGGTCTTAACGTCAAAAGATTTCAGAGAAAGCTTGTTATAACAATTTGCTTAAATATTAAATGAGAAGTGAAAAAAGGTCAAGGTAAACAACGATAGGGATATTCACATCAGATAAATCCAAAATGAATAAATCCTGAGAATTTCAATCATTTCATCTGAATTTGCCGTGGACTCGCAAGATACTTTTCCAGACAACTCTTTAACAAAAAAAAGTGGTAATTTTCCCAAAAATCTATCTACTGTAAAATTTGCGATACAAAATGCATTTGAAAAATTGAATAATAATATGACCATTTGAATCATATTTATGTTGAATTGAAATCTTAGAGCTTCGGTAACATTTTACAAGCATTGTGCAATTTGTTTTCTAATTTATATCAGTTATAACGTTGCGAAATCACGTCACCCCAGGTTTCACAAAAGTTGCATAATCATACATGCGATGATTTCTTTCCAAAGAAAACATAGGTTATGTCAGTGGCTCCAAGAAAATAAACCTGCAGGTGATATTTAAAGGTGCAGGTGATTTGTACAGTAAATTACCTGTAGGTTCCTCTGAGTCAGACTCTGATGGCTGGCCATTTTCCATGGAGAACATGACAGGTGAGACTCGCGGTGAAGGTAGAACATCAATGGACGGGGGTCTATCAGAATTGACGGCAAGCCTTCTAAGTTCGCTACACATATTTGAAAATTCGCCATCCTCAACAATGCTGTTCGCTCTGCAAATATAAGATATGCAAAATGAATTGAATATTCAATGATACATGTAAGAGTGCGAGACGATTGGCCTATACTCGCCACATTGAGAAGTTGGGGTTCTTTAACGCGACACCACCTACTGTGAACCAGGACCTCGGTTTACACTGTCTCATTCGATATACATGTACAATGTATATGTCGATATGTGAAAGATTCTTGAGTAGGAGGTTAAACAAAAATACAACAGCAACTTATATCAGAAATTTTCAAAAGTCATATCATTATTTTAACATTATCAATCTTTTAAAGGAGGGAAATCAATTTCAATATAACCACTTCTCCTACTTAAAATACATGAAAATGTGTGTCTGTATTAGTGCATGAGGCTTGATGTTTATCCCATTCACACTGGGCACATTGGTAACCTTCGTTTTTTGTTCATCAAAAAAAATGTCCGCCAGATACTTTAAGACGACCGAGTATTCCGAAAACCAAAAATAAAATTTAAAAAAACTTAGCTCAGCCTTTATTGAATAATTAGAGTGAAACAAAAAGTAAGCTCAGAGGATAAAAATGAAACACATATGCACAGTCTTCCACATCTGCTTCGTACTTATATATTTTATTGAACATAAATGTTAACAGCAAATTAACAACTCGACTTTATGACGACCGGGATGACTTCAGCTTCATATGAAACAGAATGTCTTCCCATGTGTAAGAAATAATATTCCATCAACACCCGTATATGGTGTTTATGTCTCTCAGCTGATTCGATTCGCGACAGCTTATTCTGCGTATTACCAGTATTTAAATCTAGACAGGCTACTGACAAGTAAACTGATGTTATAGGGCCCCCAAGTCAGGTATATAGTCAGAATTTTGTTAAGTCTATAGCCATTATAGCGATCTAATTCTCCAATACAACCTGTCATTTGGTCAAATACCACTTGCACATTACCGGGCAACATTTCACACAGAGTTATAATTCTATTCATTACCATCAAGACATCAACGACTGTTATTTCTAATTGCTTTATTTTCAAGCATTTCTTGGCAATTAATGAAACAATTCAATAGCTTTAATTTACAAATCTTCAAGTTATCTTAGATAACTGTTTTCTGTTTTATCGTGATGCATATACATACGTACACGTATATTTTACGTACAAACATACGTAAGTACCTATTTACGAATATACGTGAGGCCAGCGGCGCCTAGTGGTAAGCGTGCTTGACCTCTGATCATGAGGTCCGGGGGTCAAGTCAACTCATTGTTGGGGTTGGTTGTCTTTGTCTTTCAGATGAGACAGTAAAAACCAAGGTCCCGTGTCACAGAAGGTGCCTGCACCCCTGGCTCTACGACCTTAAGTGCCAGCATAGGCAAAACTTGTCGCCCGTCGCCGGTACACGGTGACGTCTTTGTAAAAGTGAACGATCCCTGAACGAAACGTTAAACAACAACACAGTCAATCAACTATACGTACAACAAATATACGTACGTAAATTCCTGACTTTGTTAGTTTTGTACATACATACATACATACATACAAAGTTATGGAGTAAGGCTTATGCGCAGTACCGTATCCGTCCCATTTGTCGCTATCGTACAAGTACAATTGTATCCTTTGAAAAGAATGTATATCTTTTGTTTTTTATTGCATTGTATTGTTGTTTAACGTCCCACGTCAAGAATATTTTACTCATATGGAGACGTCACCGTGTGCTGGTGAAGGGCGGCAAATTGTGCCTATTCTCGGCACATTGCCGTAGAGCACGGATATTTCTTTAACGTACCAACACCTACTGTGAGACGGGACCTCATTTTTACTGTCTCATCCAAAAGATAGGGACGGCCAACGGCGGATTCGAACCAAGGATCCTTCGATTCGAAGTAGAACACGCTAACCACTCGGCCACGGAGGCCCCTTGTTTGTTATTAAGCTGAAGGTTATCGCCCTTTTAATGGAAAGTTATTCATGAAATATTGACTCTAAAATATTATTTTCTTGATTGCCGACAAATTAATTGAAAATTGACACTAGGGTTACGTGATAAGACACGCATTTAAAAAGGTTCATTTAGTTAAGGTCCATTTTTATGTTTTTTCATCTATCTTCAAGCTGTATAAATATTGACGAAAATCAATAAAAGGTATCATGTTTTGTAATTTAGCAATTTACAGATCTACAAATTTTGCCTATGCTCGGCACTGCTGGCCGTAGAGCAGGGAGGGTTCTTTAACGTGCCAACACCTACTGTGAGACGGAACCACGGTTTTTACTGTCTGATCCGAAAGACAAGGACGTCCAACCGCAGCCTGGCGCTGCGCGCATTCGAACCCCCGACCCTTCGATTCAAAGTCTAACACGCGAACCACTCGGCCACGGCAGCTCTCAAAATCGGTATGTAAAGATCGGTTTAACAACCAAGATTGGTCAAACAACATTGGACCCAATGACAGGCTGTATCAGTAAAATCAGATCATTGTACCGACCGTGGAATTACAAAAAGGCGACTTTAACAGAAACTTTTGGAACCCCATTAACATCGACCTGTAGTCAATTCTTTCGCGAGTATACGGAATTGTTCTATGTGGTACGTTGAATATTAACCGAGAAACTTTATTTCGCGAGTAGTTACCTCGACAGTTGTACGAAAATAAAATCCTTCTAAATGAACAGATTTACTGTGCATAAATACGGTAAAAGTGATATACAGTAAAAAGGCTTCAAAGCGCCACTCTGGACACTCACATACAGGTTTCAGTCGCTTTATTTTCCTAGGAGCTCATTTTCGCGGATATTCAAACAAAATGATGTGAAGTAGACGTCTTTGTATAAAGCCAACAAATACCTTTGTAAAATTCGGTTTCAACAACAAAGTCAGTAGAACAAAACATCAGAAATAGCGAATCAAAAGGAACAAATTAAACCGAACACGGCAAGGAAAAAATTCAATAGGTACACAAACCTATTGGGTTTACTGTTAAAACTATTTTCTTTATTACTGGACTTGAAAAAAAGCTTTGTGATTTTGATATTAATGTTGCTTTTTTCATCTGACTCTATAAGGAACACCTGAGTTTTATTTGTTAATTACACTGACTTATCTCTAAGTACTAGAAAATGCCATATTTGCGATGGTCTGTTGCATTTTTAATATCTGATCAATGAAAATTACACAAAAGATAAGGGCACTTGCATTTCAGAAAACACCTTAATTTCTTATCCTTTTTGGGTGGATTTAGATCTGCATTATAGTTGTGTAATATTTGAACTGGACCGGGATGAAAGTCACAAATACCTAGGTATCAACTGATAGAAGATGTAAGAGGTAATAGACAAATTTAAGGCAGGAGTATTTTTTTAAGGAAACCCTACCTCTCAAAATCCGGGTTTTCGGAAATCGATCCAAGATCGGATGTGGAGCTGTGGTCCTCCGTCATGGTAAATGAGGGCCTTTTTCGTTGATTCCTGGGCGACAGGTGGAGAAATGAATCCGATTTCCTTGTCATTTGAGACTGTTCGATACCCAGTCGTTCAAATTCCTCCTCTTGCACCACGCTTTCAACACCGCCGATAGAATGAGGTCTAGTATTTCTATTCCGAAAAAATTCTAGTTCCGACGTGGGGGATAGAGTACCGTTTGATTCCTTGGTGTCATTCACTCCATTTGGAATATCAACATTTTCCGAATGAGACATAAGGCTGGATGAATCAGTATATAAATTGCACTGAACAGAAACATCCCGCTGCCATGGAAAACGGGCATCGAATCTATCACCAACTATATCAAACATTTTGTAAGAAGACATATCTCCAAGACTCTGACTATGTCGGGATTTTTCGTATCTACTTTTCTGATTTAACTGTTCCTGACCATGTACACAACCGTTTGTGAGCGGTTTCTGACCGGACTTACGATCACCTGGATGCCCTTCAGGATGGTCTGTTACTTCCTCATCATGTTCTTCCATTCTACCCAAGTTTGTAGGAATACTGCTGGTGGCATTAGAAATTGCTGATGCAGAATTGGATCGCCTCTTCAAGAAATGATCTCTCCTCCGTTTCGCTGGAGATCTATTGTTTCCCTGATATATGTCGGCGACATGCGCAGGAAGTGACTTTCGGTGTTTCCTTTCCTGTCTTGCATTCTTCAAAACAATTTGATTAATAACTGGAGCCGTTGTCCGTCTTTGTGAATGTAGCTTGGATATCGCTCCATTGAAAAGCTCCTGGTCTCGTTTATTTTTATCCAAAGAAGGAATTCCCTCTGGAAAACATAAAGAAAAAATTGGCGATGAAATAGGTGGGTTGAATAGGTATAATATTAATGAAAATTCAATTATCGCCGTACGGCTTCTAATTAAACTGTGTCTGAGCAGATAGCTCCAATGAAACGGTATCAATTAGCAAATCGGTGCAGCTTTTAGATGTTCACTTCATAATGCTTCTTAAAGAAACTAATAATGCGAAGCCAAAGAAAGCGACCACATTACTGTATTTCGCAGTAACATGGTTTTGCATCCCTATGATCTCGTTGAATAGCAATTATCCTAGTCTTTTTTTTATCAGTCATTTCAATGTTCTAAGACGTATTTCCTAAAAGTGAAAGAAAATATTTTAGATTTTATGAAGGTCCACATATGCTTCTCACAGACAATGCCCAATCATTAATTGGGAGTATGCAAAAAATTCTCTTCCTTGTCCGTTTCTTAGTCAGGCTCCCCTTTCAACCAAACGGATCTATTTTAATTCTTCGCATTTTATAAGATGTCCTGAAAATTATTCTCAGTTTTCGTCATTAAAAAAATCGAAATCCTATTGAAAGTCTGATAGTCCTTCTTAACGCGATTAACATTTTCAAGTTCTTAAGCACATTCGTCTCCCGATAGAAAACGAAGACGGCATGTGGGAGGGAAGATCTGATAGAATTATTGTATTCTGGGATTTATCTTCATTAGGCTGGAAACAGCATGCACAAACGCGGTATATAAGTGGTTGCATCGCGTTGTAATTCTGTTGAGATAAAAAGATTTAATTCTCAGACACACAACGCGTTGAACAGTTTAGAATTCCATAAGGTCACTATTGTTCGATATTGTAATCAAATTTAAATCTTTGTAGCAGTTTAATTTGTTACGTAAAACTCTTTAACTGCAGTCATAAACTGGCGATGCATACTAAATGAAGTTATGAATGGACTCAGGGGAAAACACTTTAATGATAGCCAGCAAATCTAATATCAGGGGAAGCTCGAAAATCTTAAAGAATATTGTCACACAAAAGTAAAGACAATCGGCGACAAAAAAAAAGTCGATGAATACGTTGCAGACATTTTATTGTGTTATTCAGGTGTAGCGATATTAATAGACTGGAATCCGGTGTCTCGTGCAATCTCCTATCTATAATATGGCACGTAGATCAAATCTGGTGTATAAAATGACATTTGCTGATGGGATTTGTAAGTTGATGTTTTAATTGATAAATACGAGTATGTCGACTTCATGAGTGAGATTGGTATTAGTAGGTAGAGCAAACATAAGAACAATGTCGACAAATATAATTGCAATGTTTTGACACTGAAATAAAAAAGACAAATGTCTGGCAATAACCCACGTGAATATTTACCTACACTGTTCACCAGAACCCCGGGGGCGTTTTCTGGGATAGGAATTCGGTAACTTAGTAAATAGTAATCAGAAAATTGGTCACTCCTTTTACCATGTNNAATTTTAGTCGAGGTTTCAATATAACCTACTACAGATTTAGTATCAAAATCTCAGAATGGTTTTTCATGAAATAAAGAAAAGATGGTCCGAGCAAGTGTTCAGTTTTATCTTAACAGTTTGATCGTTTAGCAAGAGAATGTAATTCTGAACTCCCTAAATTTATTCATTGTTAGTGATGGAATTATCGATGCTTGGTGAAGGCTATAAATTTTTCACCTATGACCATTGTACAGTCGGGTTTCGTAACGTGCCTTACACCTTCTGTGACAAGGAACCTCGGTTTTTACTTTCTCACCCGAAGGACATTGAAAGCCAACTGCAGCAAGGATTCGAACTCGCGACTTTACGATCGGAAGGTGAATATGCCACCGTACAGTCACGACGGTAAAAAACCCAATTTGAAAACAAATGTCATTAGGGGTAAGAACTCTACATGACTTGCTTCTGTATACGTAAATTTACCTTGGCATAGATGGTCAACAGAATGACTATGAAGTGCACGCGACATCTTGACCTGACTGTCGACATGTAAATAAAAAATGCCTTCATGAGCAGATATAAAAAAGCCGACGACAATTTGCATAGCCAGACACGGGATAAGAAGCTAATTAGACAGGATTTTGTGGTGATAATCAATATTGAAATCTGTATGACCTTCAGAATCAATTGTCTAACAGTGTTCGTGAAACGTGCTGTCGGGAAGGGTTTGGGGTAAGTGCACTTTAAGTAAAAGAAGGAAGGTTGAATTATTAACATTACCAAATCACCATGACAGACAACAATTTGACTAATACAAACGGAGACAAAAAGAATGACTCCATCCAGACACCTGGTCCCATTTCATCGGGAATTTGCAATTCTTTTTTTCAAGTGAGAATGTCACTGTTCTAGGCGTGTCATACTTTTGGGGCTTGGGTGTTCGAGTACACTTTGACACTTCTTCAATTTTATTGTTAAATGAACACCAAGAAGTCATTAAACTTGAAATTGTGTGGTTCTTGTTGTTGTTATTGCTACTTCTCTGTTACTGCTTTACGCCACGTTCAATTAGAATGACGGTATCAACTCGTGTAGGCTTCACAAAGTTGGACCCATGCTCAGAAGTTAATACTGTGCAGTTATGGATATTTAAAACACCAAAGAAACCTCTGAGAACCCGTTGACTTTACTTTCTCATACCGATGAACAGTGAAAAACAAGCAGTAAAGCTGCCAGTGTGACCTAATCGTAGGACCACAAATTCTTTTTTTCGAGCACTATACTAAGGAAACATTAGTATTATTAGTGCATTAAGGTCATGCTGTGATAAATCACTAATTTACAACAAACAACAAATACTCTAACAAGGAAATAAAACATATGAATTAAAATAATAGAGCATACGCCGCTTACAAAACGCAACAGACAACCGATAATAATGGAACAAAAGACTTTAAATGAATATACATTTATATACGTCCTCATCATGCGTGGATCTAGAAATTTTTTTCCCAATGGGTCGACGTTTTCGAAAGCAACCGGAGGGGGGGGGGCAAAAAGGGGGTGGAGTGGAGTTGATCTTGTGTCGACCCTGTTAAAATAAGCATCTAAGCATTTCAGAACAATGATGGTATATACTTTGTTAGTTCCAGGGGGATCGGAGATCCCTCGACCTCCCTTCTAGATCCTCGCTTGCTCATATAATGCTCCATATACAGCTGGACTTTAAGTTTTTGAAATTGCCAATAGTATCAATTTGAGTACAATTCAACCACTATCTTAAAAACATCCCACAATGAAGGCCAATGGTCTAGTGTCTCTGGGGAAGTCGTTATATATAAGTTTCACTGTACTTGTATTTTCTTATGAATTGTTGATTTACTGGTATTTTAGATGCATTCTTGCAATAAAGCTACCATTAAAATTGTCCAACCAACTCCTGTCAATCACTGGGGGTCTGGTTATTTAGTTGTCACTGTTTGCCTAGTTAACGACACACGAAATCTTGAAAGTTACATAATAAGTGCTTAATGGTTTTTCGTAAGTATACAACATTTGTATAATACTTACAACCTTATTAAATACCCTTTTAACGAAAATAGCAACCTATCTTATTCAGCATAGGTTTATTTTTGTATCAGATTGGCTCTTTTTGTATCATGTACAATAATATTGACTTCTACCCGTTGAAGGACACTATGCGTTTTCTTGTTCCTCAACGGATGAACAAAAGAAACTGTCAAAGTTGCGTTCTCTTACCTTAACATTTAACGTGAGTAAAATTTGTAAACACGTATCTTGTTGAAAGAGGCATTCACCCAAAATGGCTTTCTGCTATTCATTACGTCTATGTTTATAAAAGGATTATATAGTAGTCTGGGATTTTTGTCAATCTTCTATGGTCCTTTTCATTTTTAGATATCTAATCGGTAATTTAAAAACGGGAACATCTAGGTAACATAGCAGATACGACGAAGGAAGGAAATCAGTAGTGAATGGTGTGACAAAAATTGAAAGTGATCAAATTTGTTTTCATATGATTTCACACATGCAGTAAACACAGGAATATTAATTTCAAAGGTTATCAAGTAGTCGGCTACAATCATTGAAATCTTAAACAAATTTTATGAGTTGAATATCGTCATGAAAAAAGTGTCCCCTAGTTACATTCTACGCTTGGGGCCTCCGTGGCCGAGTGGTTAGCGTGTTCGACTTCGAGCCGAGGGGACCGGGGTTCGATTCCCCCAGCGCCACACCGCGGTTGGCCGTCCCTGTCTTTCGGATGAGACAGTAAAAACCGAGGTCCCGTGTCACAGTGGTATTGGCACCTTAAAGAACCCTCCCTGCTCTACGGCCAGCAGTGCCGAGCACAGGCAAAATTTGTCGCCCTTCACCGGCACACGGTGACGTCTGCATATGAGTGAAATATTCTTGAGTGGGACGTTAAACAACAACGCAACAACAACAACAACATACTACGCTTAATTTTTGGGTTAATTCATGTCGTTCAAACTGTTAACTATGGGATCCCCTTTCTATGATGTTGGATGAAATTCTTGATCATGAACATTTACAGTGACTACCTTTTACTAGTCGAATCAAGACAAATTAAATGACTTTTTCAACCGAAATATGTGGCATGCCAACAGGGGACGCTGACTCCTTCCGAACACCTTGTTCCATCCCATTGGGACATATCCATTGCTTTCCATGTTGGGATCGTTATTACTCTAGACTTTGTAATTGATCCCAAAACAATATGACAAGTTGTCAATAATAAGGGCCGTAACGTCGAAAACAATTGTCTGAGAGGAGTTACCGTTCCTTCTTTGCATGTCATATCCGTTACAAATGATCCGTGAAAACCGTATGATTTTAGTACAATTTCGAGCTCTGCTGAAAAGGCCAGGCGTTATCAATCTGATTAGCAAAAAGAAATCACTGCAAATAATCGTTCTTCAGAATATCACCCGACATCCCTTTGAGGGCAATTTCATATTGTTAAACTAAAGCCCTTTCAACCGATATCGACATTTTGTTTTCACGAAGTCCTCAATCAGATATATTGTCAATTAAAAAAAAATGGAAGACCAATATGTGATTTGTCGCTCTACGGTCGGTAATGATCCCGCGGTAACGTGTTTTTCTTATGACAGGGAGATTCATGATTCCAACATCTTTGATGGCATGGCAAATCAATTGTATTCTATTTGATTATTATTTTAACATCCCATCCAAGAATTGTTTTCACTTATTTGGAGAAGGGCGACAAATTTTGCCTATGCTCGGCACTTATGATCGTTGAGCAAAAAGAGTTTTGTAACATGTCGACACCTACTGAGACATGAGACTACGGCTTTTACTGTGTCATCCGAAGGAGAGGTACAGCCAACCGTACCTTCGTGAGGATTTGAACCTATAACCCCAGGCATTGTGTCATCCGAAGGAGAGGTACAGCCAACCGTAGCGTCGTGAGGATTTGAACCTATAACCCCAGGCATTGTGTCATCCGAAGGAGAGGTACAGCCAACCGTAGCGTCGTGAGGATTTGAACCTATAACCCCAGGATCAGGGGGCTACTACGATAACCACTAAGCCTCGTACGCCCCTCTTAATACGATATTAATTCTTAGATATGTTAAACCATTCGAATCTGTGTTAAACAAAAAGTCATAGTTACATCTAACAATAAAAATACCCTTACTTATAGAAACTGGGGCCTCCATGGCCGATTGTTTAGCGTGTTCGACTTCGAATCGAAGGGTCCGGGATTCGATTCCCTCGGCGCCACTCTACGGTTGGCCGTCCCTGTCTTTCGGATGAGACAGAAAAAAACGAGGTCCCGTGTCACAGTAGGTGTTGACACGTTAAAGAACCCTCCCTGCTCTAAGGCCAGAATTGCCGAGCATATGCAAAATTCGTCGCCCTTCACCGGCACACGGTCTCCATGTGAGCGAACTATTTTTGAGTGGGACGTAAAACAACAAAACCATACCATACTTATAGAAACTCAACACAAATACCCCAAAAATGTTAAGCAGCTCATTTTTCGCCATTAAATAGACATATATTTTAGATTAACAGTGTTGTGCTCATCTGTTCTAGGGTCTATTAATCTGTTTGTTACAGGAAGTCACTGTGTACCTTACCTCTCTCTTAATATGTTTAGCAGACGACACTTCAATTTGTACTTTTATATCTCTGACAAAAAAGGAAAAAATAACCGTCCCTAGAATTCACAGTATTTTGCTAATTCATGTAATCTATTCCATTGAAAATTTATCTGTTTGTGGTATGAAGCTATGCCACACATAACAATTATACTACTTTTTCTCTTTCAAAACCCTATAACTAAAGTTAAAATATTCAGTGGAAAACATCTTTTTTTTCTTTTTTAGGAAAAGCAACACATACCTTAAATTTACAGCAATGTGCTAATCCATATAATTTGTTCCGATACCTTTGAATCTCTTTGTGACGGAAAGTCAGTGCAAACCTAATACTAACTATACCCTTCTCTTTATCACGATTTTTCGCACTCACGTGTCACCGTACACTATTACACTGCGAGACGGTGCTTTAAATGCAGTGAATAGATTAAATTGGATTGCAACACCAGGAAAATGACTGAACAACAACAATGTCATTGTAACTGTTAAAGCACTGGGGTTTAACGACATAATGTTTTTTTTTCAAAGTATTGTTAGTATGTTTTGACTTTTGTCTATGTATAAAGAACTGAGAAATACGAGAAGGACATAAGGGTTGTTAAAATTTGACATGTATTTCAGTGTCTATAAACAAGAGGCCAATATCAGGCTATGTCTTGTGTATGAATATGCTGGAACTTATATCAGAGTTACTGGCTTCAATTGTAATATAGTCTTGATGATGATGATGATGATGATGATGAAGAAGAATATGGTGATGCTGATGATGATGACGATGATGATGATGATGATAAAATGATAATGAAAATCTCAATATAATGAACAAAAATAATAACAAAAATATTTTAACAAAGATAATTATAATAATAATTATTATAATCACCACCACCACCACCATCATCATCATCACCATCGTCATCATTATTATTTTTATTATTATTATTATTATTATTATCATAAATGATAGTTACAACAATAACAATAATATTAAATGTATACCAAAGTCATACGGTTGCAATTTATTAAGACTTTGTATCTATAGCCCTAATAGGATAAAATTCCATGAAATAACCAAGCATTGATTGGTTTCAATTCCAAATGGTAGATTTTGAGGTTACCTTTTTCACGATTGACACTAAAATTTCGACAGCGACCTCATTTTTACACATGATGGACAGATATATGCACTTTTAGTGAAAAATTCAATTTTTACATCCGATAATAAAACGATAGCGCTTGCATAATACTGTTCTAACAGGTTAAAAATCGTTGCTCTTCAGAGTTTACTTAACTTTCTAAGGCACCGCGGGTCATAACCGAGATACAGAATTATGTAATCTAACGTTTTCAATGAAGAAACTAATTCTATTGACGACTATGTGACATTTATTAGCCCTCTTTATTAGTCTCATCTTAACATTATTTAGTGCACTCTATCGTCCATGTGGAGTTTAACTTGATAAACACTTCTATTTCAGGTGATTTATTAGCAATATCAAATCTCTGTTGCAATGACAAACTCATTAGCAATGTTATGTAATTTTGTGCAGAATGTCGAAGTCGGTTTTCGATAATCAAAGACTGGTTGTATTACAAATTAATCTGAAGAAATTTGAGATTCGATAAACAAAGTAGAGCGATATCGTTACACTTCTATACAAGAAATGGCGACAAGAGGCACGAGCCCGACATATTACGTCACGCACGTGATTTGTGAGAAGTCCTATTGACATGCATTTTTGTTTCAAATAACGACAATGTTTATTAATCTAAAACTGCCATTTCAATAACCTAATTCATGTTTCTCTTTTTTTTTTTTAGTTTATGTTACAATTTAAATTCCATCATTTCATAAGCAATAATAATTTCCACAGTCGATAACTAAGACTATATATAATACATAGCACTTGCTTGTGTTCGAACATGACGCCCGTTCATTAAAAAAAAAAAAAAACACAAAACAAACCCCAAACCCAGAATAATTTCCGGCTCACGGGAACAACCGAGTCTGCACGACTAGATTTAACTTAAATGTCTAAATGTTTTTTTTTTCTTTTTTGTTTTGTTTTTAGGCCTTCTGTGACACAGAAACCTCCGTTTTACTGCCTCGTCCGAAGGGAGTATCCTGACTTCTGCTTCATAGATAAATTCTAAAACTAGGTTATTCAACTCATTTTTTAAAAATAAATCCCAGAATCTTTAAAAGTGCATGTCTAAATTGCATTATTTGACCCTATGTAAAATTGGAATGGATTATTGACTTCAGTGTTACATACTTTTTTCTATAACTTGTCTAAAATAAAGTTTTCTATTTTTGTCACTGAAAGCTAATAATATCGCAGATTTCGCCAAAAAAGGGTAAACGTTTTTGTTGCAATGCCAACGACCATGATATCAGATTAAGTTCTCTTGAATTAACCCAATTAAGAGCAAATAGAACTAGATGAAAATAAAAACTGAGTCATGCAGACGCTTTAATGATTAAACGGAAGAACGAAATATCAAAACGGACAAATATAGAAATCATTTGCGGCTGTCGGTTTGTTCAGACTCTTGAAAAATAAAACGTCTATTGAAATACTTCTAAGTTAATTGAGAAGTTATCATGAAACGGCATTTAATTTCCGCTGCATTGTAGATCGATACAAACCAAACAAAGTCTGTAGGTAAACAGTGATGCAGCGACAGAAATAGAACGCATCCTAATGTTACATAATAACGTATTGAGTCATATCAAGCCTGGTATCTAGATGTCAAAGAGGAAATGAAAAACTATATGACCGTAGAGTCATGCGAATGTTTCATGATAGGCAAATAAGTGAGGGGCTGTTGTTGTTAGTAATGGAATGACGCAAGAAGACGACATCCGGCGTTAACGTCATTTTTGCGCTTAGATTACGTAGACTTACGTTCTATCACCATTAGAGGTAGTAGTCCCGCACAAACGTCACGGGATATCACGTGGTACATGGAATAGGTCCATTAAGTTAACAAGCTAATTTAAATGTTTTTATTTTCTAATATTGATAAATGGGTCATGGGTCGCATCTTAAACTCCATTCCGTCTTTCGACATTTTAAAGCGCCATACCCGCAAGTTTGATTATTCCAGCTTTCTTACTATTGAAATAAAATTGCTGTTTGAAACGGCAAGATGTTGTAGAGTAGACGCCTATGACGAAGCAATAAAGTTCAAAAGCTGTGCTAAACATTAGTGTTTCTGTTGCTAACAATTTGACGAGTACGAGTACTAGCAGGTACATGCAAAAGCCGATCGTAAGAGTACCTAAAACTGTTATTTCCATGGCACAAGACCACCAAGCGTGACGAAACGGTATTCATAATGCATTTTTATCTTGTAGCCATACGACAAGTATGGACCAGGAAAAGGAAACCAGTAAAATTTCTCTTTAAATTTTCTCTCTTTTTTCTTTTTTTTTTTTTTTGTCGTAAGGTACGTATGATTAGAATTTGTTCATTTCCAAACTCCAAATACCTGTACCTACAAATTTAGGAAAAAGGTGTATACTTATCATTTGAAGGGGGTCGCCATAAAGAAAGACGGGTTTAAAGATCTCAGGAAAAACTCTGAGCTGGACATTGACAAACTACAGTCAATACAAACGAAAAAGGTTAAGTCGACATTGAAAGAAATCTTTTCTTTAAAACATTTCTAAAACGACATGACTTCATTTCTCTTTGTGTGAAAGATAGGACACTTCATTAGTTACACGTAAGCATGCAGCATCATGTGCGTTTATTTGATTTCCTTTTTATATCCCCGTAACATTTTT
>JACSZP010003922.1:0-15395 GCA_016161895.1 Pinna nobilis | reverse complement strand
AATTATATATGTAATGCATTGAACATGCCGAGGACTTTATATATGAAACAAAGTACAGGCCTTTCTAGCCTGATTCTTTTCGAATAGCAAACATGAAGTTATCTCCTACACCGATGCGCAAAATTGATATTTTATTGCTCACTTATACTTCAAATAAATTCTCAATTGTTCAATTTAATTTCTAAAACAATTTTGACAAAAATCAAACCAAAGAATAAAATACCTTACTCATTTTCATTTCATTGCATATAGCTGCTCATAATTAGGAAAATGTCTGTTTTCAAAATTGAGTGATCTAAACAGAAAATTGTTTTCGAAATACATCCATAAAAAAGGTAGCGGAAACATACAGCGATTAATCTAATAGCAGCTATTTAGAATACAAAATAGAGTTGGGCAAAAATGGACCCCTGGATATACCATAGTTGGGATCAGGTGCCTAGGAGGAGAAAACATCCCCTACCGACCGGTCACACCCGCCGTGAGCTCTATATTCTGATCAGATAATTTGAGTAATCCGCGGTCAAAATCAATGTGGAAGACGACCATACAAAAAACTAGTTTGAAATAAGTCAGTCAGCATTCAACCCAATGACAAGTTGTATTTGCAAACTTTATTGTTAAAACGGCTATGGAATTTGTGAAATGCTGACTTAAAGCAGGAAATGTTTGGACTCATCTGCACAAAATAAAAATGCAAAGTAAGACGAAAACTTAGAAACATTAGAGATTAGCTGTTATAAATACATGTAGTTCTGTCGATCCATATGTAAAATAAATGTATTAAAATACATCGGGTTCGACCCTTGGATCTGCAAGAGATTTATGTGAGATTAAATGCTCGGAAGCGTGAACTTTATGACACCCCCCCCCCCCCCCCCCCCCCCCCCCCCCCATTGCGTACGCCAACATTAGGATCAACGAGAGACCTTAATATAATTTTAAATAACTTGTTTGTTAATCTTTTTAAGATAAAATTTATGCTTTCATAGGTATTAAAATGTTGTTGGCGTTCTGGATGTAAATGCAAAGCGGTTACACAAATATTTTTGCTGTTGGGAAGCAATATATAACGCACATATGTTACCGTTTCAATATTTTATGGTTGGAACATATGTTTGCGCATTGATGAAACCATCAATTATATATACTTGTTCTGAACAACACTAAGTCGGATAGAAGTATAAAAATGATGAGACTTTTGTGGTTTGAGGTGTTTTAGTGTTGAATAATATGTGCAGATAATTTAATTTTTTTCGTACAAGTATGACTGGAATGATTCGCTATGTTTCTGGAAAATTATCCGAGTTTATATCGTCTATATGCAATTATCCTTTCATGAAATGTAATGTTTCGTTCTACTCCAATTTTCATCACAAAATTTTCAGCAAGTTATAAAGTGGAAGACATGAGGTATCGTTATATAAAAATCTTTTCTGGGTAAAACAGGTTTTACAGTATATTCTATGCTTAGCTTGTAAGGAGCGAGTTTCAAAAGAAATGTGTGTTATATAACAAAAGCCCTCTATCTGTGAGTCCCAGTCATCAGGCTTTGCCTGCACTGTATGATGTGAATCACATGCAAACGTAGCAATCAATATTACATAATGCAACAAAATAAATAAATGAAATATGAGTTTTGACCACTAATGAAGCCCAACGTTGCAAACATCGTTCAATTTGCTTATTTTATCAAAAAATTGATTATTATCTAGTAAGGGTCTGCCGTGGCTAGTGGTTAGCGTGTTCGCTGTCGGTTCGTGATGTCGTATGTTCCACGTCGCAGTTGGCTATCTGTATCTTTGCGACAGTAAATTTCGAGGCCTGTGCCAAAGTAGATGTTGGCACGTTAAAGAAAGCCCTCCCTTTTACAGTTTTGCTGACGCTGATTAGATAATTGGAATAATTGCAAAACTGGTTGAAGGTGAAAAGTTCAATTATTCAACAGTAACCGAAGACATATCTGCATGAAAATACGTTGTTGGTTCCATGAAATTAGGCGTCAGTTCAACACAAAAATGCAATAAGATGTAAACTTTAGACATTTTCTAATAAATAATATTGTAGAACAGAGACTACTTTATACAGATATATTTCGATTGTTATCTTTGACAACGCAAGCAAATATATAGAACGAAGTACATTACTTAATGCAGTTTTGCATCCTTCCTGGTTTGTGCTGCATTTATAGGGGTGTGTAACTGCAAACTTTAAGTATTCTTCAAAGATAATAATCATAAAATATCTGTACAAAGAACTCTCTGTTCTGTATCTTTTTTTTAAAATCTGTCTAAAGTTTGCATCTATCTGTATTTTTGTGTTAGACATACGGCTGCTTTCATCAAACAACGAAAATCAACCAAATTGAATGTTTTATGCAGATATGTCGTTGGTGAACTTTTCACCTTTAACCAGTTTTGCCATTATACGGTGAATTACTCCTAATCTAATAGCGCCAGCAATACTGCATAAGTTACTGTTATCACGATGAAATAAGAAATAAAAACATATATTTCAAACTTCAGAGCCACCATGACTACGTGACAGCATGTTTGCCTTCAAATAATTGAATCGGTCATTAAACTTTCCCTTTCCTGTCCTGTTTTCGGATGAGACAGTAAAAACCTAGACCTCGTAGCACGCCAGGCAGGAGTCGGTTGATTGTAATGTTGTTTAACATCCCACTCAATAATTTTTCACATATATGGAGACGTCACTGTAAGCCGGTAATGGGCGGTAAATGTTGCCTATGCTAGGTACTTATGGTCGTAAAGAAGCGAGGGATGCTTAATGGGTCGACACCTACTTTGAGACAAGCCCTTGGTTTTTACTGTCTCACCCAAAAGACAAGGGCAATCAACCTCAGTTTGGCTCGGACTCGAACCTCCGACCTCACGATCAGTAGGCGAATATGCTAACCACTAGGCCATGGGCGGTCCACAGGAGTCGATGTGTAGCATGCAAAGACGGCAGTGCCCAATGATCATACATGCGAAGCACGGACCCAAATTTGTAAGCCGTCATCGGCATTCAATGACGTTTGTATATACACTGTAATTGAAATATTCTTGACTGGTATGTTGATCAACACTATGACAAATCCAACAAGGTGCATTTTTTGACTGAGTGCCCTGCCCTGTCTGTTTCCTGAGGCCTGCTCCTTACAACAGCATGGCCCAAGAGTTCAACATAACACGTGTTACACGATATCTCAGTCTAACTCGTACGTTTTTATTTAGTGTTTTCTTAACTCTTAAACATTCATTTTTACTTAAACGAATCTTTATGTTTTATACAAATCTCAAGAATTTATGGCGGGAATAACCGAGTAATGACTGGGATTGGTCGAATGATTACGAGTTGTAACATAAGAGGGCTACCTTTAGGTCGAAGTCAGAGAACATCGAAATGTTGACCGGTCAAAATTTCTGTGGGGCAAAATTTTGTGATTACATAATTTTTTTTCAAAATAGGGGAGTGAATACAATATAAAGTAAATTAAGGTATAACAACAGTATCTCAATATTTGATAAGTTTATTGACCACCACTTTCCGAATTCTTGTGCCTACTTCTGTGCATTCCATTTATCTGTTTATTCATTGTTTAAAGCATTTTCTCATATTTCAATATAGTTTGTTGTTCGTCACTTTTGTCATACATCGTTACAGTGAGTGAATTCCAAAGATGATTTTTGATAAGCAAAACTATAATCGATAGCATTAAGAGTTTTGTAATTCTGAGCCGATTTACAGTTTGTTAAACTTACCTTTCTATTTGGTGATAGCAAAATATGCTTGAACTAGCCTTGACCTATCAGGTATTCAGCTTCAACTCATTGACCTTCGAACTTGTCATTGGAGAGCAATTATATTATACATATTCAAGCAATGAACCGTATGTACATACAGTGTGCTAGAAATCAAAAGTGTCAGCCTCTGCATTATGAGTCTATTGCTTTATTAAGTCGATTCACTTTTCTCTGTTGGTAAGGGAGTTTAAAAAGAAGCAAATATAAAAGAAAAGTGAAAAGTGCAAGAAATATAGAATTATTCCTTGACAATGTATTGTGTCGACCTCTGTTACTGAGATGTACTTAGCGAGAATCTCGATTTGAATTCTACTTTCCTCTCCTCTAGTCGACGCCAGCATGAAGCCTAGTTACAAAAGATCTAACTGTGGAAACGGCAGAATGATTCTTTAAAAGATACATCCTTGTGCTCGTTCACCTGTACGTTGTTTAAAGACTTTTGGCTCCATCATTCAATTTGGACGGCGACTATTGGGAACATGATGTGTCAAGTGTGGTGTTAACCATCTGCGCTATTTTGATATATAAGCTTGATTAGTTTACCGTTCTGACGTTCTAGTCTTCTATGGTATATACTTGAATTCATAATTATTCATTTGAGCATCTCTCTCCCTCCTCTCTGCCCAGCTGAACCTCATCTGAAGACAAAACTTAATGAGAAGATCACTAATTTATTTCATTATGTTAAACACAATTCTTAGATCACTTCATAAATCAACCATTTAAACCAGACATTGGTTGTCTGAATAGCTAGGTATTGCTGGATATAAGACATCTAATGTTTATCTGTATTATGCCCTAGAAGGATAAATAATATATTGTCTAACCTGCCTTTGTGACCCACTGAATTAACGGAATACCTGTCTTATGTGACCTTGACCTTAATGTATGGTTCCATAAAATGTTTTTCCCTATATAAAGCACCTAAATTAAGAATAAATCAAAATATGTTACCCTTTTTGTTCCTTTCCTTGGAAGGTCCCTTAAAACAGGCAAGACTGTAATCTGTTGTTTTATAGAGATATTTGCTTGCAATATATTAATCGTAAGAAAATATACATCGTTTATGTTCGAATATTCGGCATCAAAATTGCATTTATCAACTTTGTTTGCATGCTGAAATTGCAAATTTAGGTAGCATGCAATTAAATTACGTGTGCGTCAAAAGAATATTACTTCAAATGGTGTAGTTCACTGTCACCATCCGTTACCAACAGCTGTGTAAATACAATATGTGCATCATTGTAATGTATAGTGTTGTTTTGTACCTGATAAAACGTTCAGAACTTGAGTAAATATCAGGTAAATATTCAGTTAATTGCTGTCAAATTTTCACGGTCGGTATAATCGCCTTGTTTGTAGCTACAATGTTTAACGTACCTAAACTGTCCTTTCTACGAGTATCTATGAGTACCAGTCGTAATTACGCTTTTCCCGGATATTTTCTTTCCCAGAATTTGTAATTCATCGCTCTTTTCAAAAAAAGTTAGGATTTACGTATTTTTCCTAAACTATAAGGATGGTCGTTTAAATTAAAATACAAAATGTATATAGATGGTGTTATGAGGATAAGAAAGATCATCTTCGAGTAAGGTTTTCATGTTGAGCTCGAAATGAGTTTTCATAAATATCTGTTTATGCTGGCTTTGTTAATTGTATTGCTGCTAAACGTCTCATTCAAGAATACTTCACTTATATCGAGTCTTCGCCGTGTGTTCGTGAAGAGCGACAAACTTTCCCTATGCTCAGCACTTATAACTATAGAGCAGGGAGGCTTCATTAATGTGCCAACACCTACTGTGACATGGGACCTCGGTTTTTACTGTCTCATCCGTAAGACAGAGACAGCCAACCGTAACGAGGCTTGGGCTCAGACCCCAGCCCTTTCGATTCAAAGTCTTACACGCTAAGTACTACGCGGTACAGGGCGGTCTCTGCCGGCTTTGACATCTTAGGGAAACAGAGTGAGATTCACGCTGTGACTGTATTATTTTATCCTGGTTATATATCACTGTCAATATCACTTTTTCCGTAGAAGAAAATTCAATGTTCATAATCAGAAGTAAGTAGTGCAGTGCCGGTCTTATCTTCTGACTCATGTTCCCCATATCTTCTTTGTTATTTTCGCATGTCAAAAGAGACTACATGTAGTTAGGCCTTTTTATTCAGCTTATCTTTCAAACGTCTCGTTAGCTGATTTCTCAATTAATAAAAATTTGAACACCGGGGTTTGACTCCGTCTAATGACATGATTATACTAATAAAAGTGTTGTTTTTTTCTAAAAGGTTTTCAATTAATATTTTGCTTATGTTAATTTTTCATATGGTAGCAATATTCAGCTCTATATACAATATGTAGATTGTCTGAATATTGGAAAATAAGAAGAAGAATCAGAAAAATAAGGTAACGAACAATGATCGATCTTATAATTCCTATAAGGAATACAAAATAAAGGTTTGGGCAAAACGGACCCCTGGGCATACCAGTGGTGGGATCAGGTGCCTAGGAGGGGTCACATCCGCCGTGTAACTATTTCTTGATCAAGTGAACAGAGTAATCCGTAGTCAAAATCAGTATGTAGAGGACAGTAATATACAGCTCTGTATTAAATTCTTTCGTTAATCATGATATTCATAACGGTAAATGTGGCCATGTTCATGTATATTAATATTCTCTTCATTTTTTAGAAAGAAAGTTATTTATCTCTAATGAAAACCAAACATAATGATCTTCAGATCGCAATAGTTTAATATCAACCCATAATCCCCTTTGATGTTTATATCCCTTGTGACAATAAGTGGCCATCATTATTATTAAGGAGGTCGTTTGGCTGGGCTTCCGGGGAATCTATCGAGGCAATGTATCTAACATCCTGTTTTTCATAAGGTTCAACAGGATAAGCTAACAGTCTTCGTTACCGTGAGTATGTATCTATTAACTTACATTTTACTTCAACATATTGAATAATGCAAATGTGTTATTGTGCAAAGGTTAACTAATTTACTCTGTAAGTGTCACTGATTGTGATGTACACATTATTTTGTCATATTGGAATTGAATTATTACATGGACCATGTGATATCAGATAACATATGTGGGAGACTAGTTGTTTCTATTAGTGATGATATGACGCTAAAAGACGATATCCCGAGCAAACATCATTTCAGCAGAGATATTACGCACCATATCATGCATGTTCCATCGCCATTGGGGATAGTAGTCCCGCACAAACGTTATGGATGTCACGTGGTATGTGAATTAGATCCATATAAGTACTCTTTATACACGACAAATGTGTATCTTCATTCTATATGTACTACAACCTTGAATTAGCACATGAGGTATGGTCCAATATATTATCTAGATCCGTTACATACATGCCTAAATTTATTTCAACACTTGACTGAAATAGGGCAGTTTTAATATATTCGACTATATACTAGTACCATGTATGTACAGTCTAATCTGGCTTTGCGACATACTGAATTAAAGGACTATCTGACCTATGTGACCTTAATTTCTGTATCCTAGAAATAGATTTTCCCTTGTACCTGTATTAAGACTCTTTGTCATAATTAGAGACCCTTTTTGCTCCTTCCCTTGGACGGTCTATTAAAACAGGTTAGATTGTAATCTGTATTTGTCAAATTTTGGTTAATATCAACAGTGTCCTCAGCTCATTGATAGTATAATACACATTACGTAGTACAAATTTGTATTTGTTTGTTGTGTGTCCTTCACACCTTCTCAACAAGAGGTAACATTCAATTGTATGTTCTGTGCTTATTGTAGACACCAACTTAAACATACTTGTGGGAAACGAGCGTGTAATTATGGTTATCTACAAAAAAGTAGATACATTTGCTACAAATTTATCACAGCATTACCTACTAACTGTTAAAGAAGCAAACCCATATAAAACATTGATTCATGTAGCGTTTATGATAAGAGTTGAATAAAGGCAAGCAATTGTGGTAATCCACAAAAAGTAGATCTATTTGCTATAAATTTATCACAACATTACCTAACAAAATGGAAATATTAAACACACATAAATTAAGTTTATACGTGTTGAATCAAGGTATATGTCTCAAACTTGGCATAATCTTTATGCATTGTAAACATAAATTTGACTAACATACATTTATTAAGTATGGGTTACATGTTCATTTCTTACACCATCTGTACTCTTGGAAGAGATTGCTTGTTTTTAACTGTCCTTCGGAAGAGGCAGCAAAACGACGATATCTGTGAAAATAGATGTCTGTGTCACAGATGAAGTCCGCACATTAAAGATCCCTCATTGCCCAGTGCACCCTAGCGCCGAGCATAGTGTTACATTCGAAGCTCTTCATCGACAGTCTATGATATCATCTTATTTGTGAAAGATACAATGATTCGGGATAATTCGGTTTTGATACAACATTTCCTATATCCTTCATAGTTTGTTTGTCATATGTGTCTCGAATGGTTAATATTGGTCTCAAGTCAGATTATCACCCAACAAATTGGAGTGCGAGATATAATTTTTGTATGATATAGTCCTTTTAATGAAACGACCGAAGAACTTCCTCGATTTTCAGTCGACTACGTACAAACCCCGACTATATAACGTTTTTGCAAGTCGTTTGGCTCTTTGTAAATCACTTTTTTACGAATTTGCTCTGTTCGTAGATCTTCCTCGGTTTTCATTCGACTACGTACAAACCCCTGCCAGTCGTTTGTTTCTAAGATAGTCACTGTATTATGAACTTACTCTCTTGTCAAAGTTTGTCAACTTTAAAATGAGTACACCACAGGCAGTCAATGGTAGTATACAGCTATCCATAAATGGAATTTTGTGACGCTATTGTAAATGTTTGTCATACAGCGACGTGTTCGGGTGACCATCGATGTTATATGATAAAATGATATCCATAAACAATGAAGAGTAACTACTATCTGTGGTTTGCTTATTTCTTATTCACTGGGATAGATGTTTTAGGTAATTCGCTAATGTGATTGTTAATTTACGGCAAATAACATATATTTATTTGTAAGTTATTTCTTTTTGCCATTGAGAGAGCAAAGACAGGGTGAACTCAGCTTTGCACTCGTGTACATAAATAAGTAAAAAAGGAGTGGTGTACAGTTGGTACCCATTGGAGTGCCAACAAGTTGTCGCTAAACATTTCCATTACACGCAACAAATATGTCATAGAAAAAAATCTGAATTACACTTCATTTTCAGAATCAAATTTTATTTCGCAAATTATTTTTCCGCGATGGTAAATGAAGGATCAATCATGCAAAGTAGATAATTCATAGACTTATCCTTACTTACAGTACTTACAGTAAAAGAAATAAATAATTAGATGATACGAATTCAGTGACAAGATGGGAAAGATATGTAGGTTGATTAAAAAGAAATTCTTGAAATATTTTATTGGTAAAATTTACTGACCGTAAAAAGCGATAAATTTAAGTTCCCTATGGTTGGTATTTACGGCCATCGTCGACATGTTCTATGAGAACAAACTGCTGACCACTGAATGGATCAGGCCCAAACTTGGTATAAATGTTCTACACAAGTATCCACACAAGTGTTGTTGCTTTTCAGGGCTATGCGAAATCCAAGATGGCCACCATGGCCTCCGATTGGCTGAGACATTTTGAACTTCTCAAGAACCACTGAATGGATCAGGCCCAAACTTGGTACAAATCTTTTACACAAGGTCCCACAAAAGTGTTGTTACTTTTCGGGGCCATGCAAAATCCAAAATGGCCGCCATGGCCTCTGATTGGCAGAGACAATTTGAACTTCTTCTCAAGAATCATTGATTGGATCAGGTCCGAACTTGGTAAAGATTTTCTACACAAGGTCCCACACAGGTGTTGTTAATTTTCGAGGCCATGCATAATCCAAGATGGCCACCATGACCTCTGATTGGCTGCGGCATTTTGAATTTCTCAAGTTTTTTTTTTTCAACCAAATTTGCCAGGGATGAACATTGGGATGAAGTAGACTCAAGCTTGTTCAAACCATCTCTCTGAGTCCAAAAATGGCCCTGTTCTAGGGTCAAAAGAGTATCATCAAGAATAGGCCCTCGGGTTATTTATGGTCCTGCCCTGGGTTTAAACATTTCCCATAGGGTCACTATAGGATTTCACTTTTTAGACTTCATCTCAAGAACCAGTAGGCCAATTTTAGCCAAATTTATTACTCAGTTGACCGTTAAAGCCCCTTGGGCCTCTTGTTTAGATATAAATTCAAAATTTAAATGTAATAAGTGCGTTTAAACATCAGTTTGACGTTCTTTGATTTGTAAAATTCCCTAGTTTTTCCAATAGTACACGTTTCCATCGTCGTCTAGTATACGACTAAATTATGCTAAACAAGTCCAAGTGTATAAGTCATTTTTGGTTTCTGTGGTGCCAATAACCAGGTCTTTTCTGTGCCACATGTAAAGCTACATTACAGGAAAACCACAGCGTTTCTTAATTACAGTTTATACCTTTAGGAACTTTCGAAGAAACTCGGGCATCTGGGGGAAATCATCGGGAATCATTTTCTCGTAACAAAAATGATCTTTTCACCGAAGAAGATTAAACAATTAAGCGTCACAGAGTTTATTTGCAACATGCATTCCTGGCTTCAATATGACATATGGGACTACCACTGTGAAATGACCCGGCGTTCCTTAGATTTATATTTTGTAAATGAGAAAATGCAGGTGGGATATTTGCAGAAACGACAATCTTGAACGCGGCCTATAGATATGAAAATAAGGTCTTGATCAATAAAGTTTTATAGTATTATGACTATAAATTCACGACGCAAGTTGTCTTTAATACTATGAACAGAAAGATTATCTCGAGAAAACAAAATATTCGTTCTTGTTCCTATGATAATTTTTAATCAGTTTAAAAAAATATCGGTGGGGTAGGGATGTGAAATATACCCTATTATAGGGTTATTTTCCCCACGGATTCTGTCACTGGTTATCTGTTGATTTAAAAGATTTAAAACAAAAACATTCTTGCCTCCGTCTAAGGAACCTTCGAACTGGTGAAACTCCGGACCGGTGAAACTTCGGAATAGTGAGAGGACCCCGTCACGACACGTCAATGATTTGAATTGTAGGAAAGTTATCCTACGGTTACGGTTTCGTCTGATAAATTTGGTCTTTTCAGGTTAATTTCTCCGGGGGTAGGACCTAAAGGCACCAGTGTGACTCAAACATCTGTATCGTCGATGCTTTTGATAAACTACATGACCCGACCTTTTTAAAGTATTCTTTTTAAATAATGCCAGTCGCTATGCAAAAGTCAGTAGGCCTAATTACTCGATATAATTTGTTTTTGAAAGAATGTGAGCCGTAATGTATCAAAAAGAAAATAAGGAAATAGGCCTATAACTACTTCTAGCATTCTATGCAATCTATATTTCAAATTCAATTCAAATGTTTATTGACGATTACCAAAAAACATGAGGCGTTCATCATTGATGAACATGATACATACGTATACATCAGACAGTTCACCATAAATGTCCGATTTTTTAATTCAATATATCTCAGATTAAAGCATTTATTCAGATATTGACAGAAATGCTCTGTGAATGTGTAGTTTTCAGGATTTATGACTTTTTATGGAATTTGCGTTCAAACCATCCAAATGTTCAGAATATACTATCGCTTAAGTGATCGTATTTGGTTCAAAATAACAAGAAGTGTTGCTCACCCTCAACTTCATTTAAACAAAACGTGCAAAATCGATTAGACCCTGGAATTGGAAGTTTACAGTATCTCCCAACCTCAATATTGAGGGAGTGTGCACTTAATTTTAATTTAGTGAGTAGAGATCTGTAAGATTTTGGTAATGTAAATTTCAAATATTCTTGTATTTCAAAATTATAATTGTATACTTGACTATAAAATGCAAGTTTTCCACAATTTGTTTGCTTTATGTTATCAAACTGATTACATATATATTGTTTTCATAACAGTTTCTTAAATTGTTGCTAAATGTTTCATGGGGAATTCCTAAAGAGGAAAGTCCAATCATCTTTGCAATATTATTCAATGATTTTGTCATGCTTGAACTAGTTTTTATATGATATAATATTTCATCCTCTTTAAAGTATCAATTATCAATGGGATATTACTTTGGGATGCAAATTCCATATCTTTCAATCTACAGTCATATTTAAACATCGATTCGTATATTTTAGTATGTAAAGTTTAAGGATATAGACCTACTTCAGAAAGTACTGCAACATTAAAAGCTTTCCTATGACTACCTAGTATGTCTTTCAAAATAGTATTTTGTATTTTCTCAAAAGGTTTCTTTGACTGGCTGTCTCTATCAATCTTAAAATCAGTAATCAAGATTTCAGAGGAATATGTAACCAGAGACATATAATACAGTGTCTCTGATGTAACAATAGGTAATAAATGAGAGTCTGATACACTTTCAGCCAAACTTGAACAGAAAGACCATGAAGAAAAAAAATAGCTATCAGTAATGCTATTAAGCCTGGCTTCAAAAACAGTGCTTCATTTGATTGTCTGATCTTGTCGGGTCTCGGATGATTTTCATAGAGATATTTGGTCTTGTCCCCGTCATAGGCATTTCGAATTTCCCGCAGTTTTGATCTAACTGTAATTTGATTGGCTAATGTTTGAAGCGCCGCGCTGACCCTGAATATATATATTTTTGGCGTCTGCCAGCTGATTCCAGTGTAAACAACAGCCACATCAACCGGTTTTGCTGGATTCTCTTCTAATTTGTTTTATATAAAACAATTGAACGCCTCGGGTCAAAGATAGTCAAGACTTTGGAAGCAAACAAAATTGCCGTTGCCCTCAGACATATTGAACAGCCTGTCAATCAGCGTTTTGCCTCTTGGGCATACTGTATCGACATTCCCGTATGTTGACCACTTTACAACCATTCCTTTATTGTCAATATTGAAGTTATTCATATGTGTTGCATCATGCCCCTACTGCAGACCTACAAAGTCACTAGGGATATAAATTTGTTTTCGATGCAAATTGTGAACAAGGTAATTTGTCGAGCAGCGCCCTTTTTTACGACAATCTTTAGACGAACGTGTTCGTCGGATTTTATTCCAAAGGCGCTTGCAAGCGGACACGGAATACCGGAATTTGGATATTAGGCTAAATGTAAACACTTGTCAGTCTTCTCTAACAAATTTTGCTCTTTCTCCAAGATTCTTTACATCAAGTTTAATGTCGAAGTGGGTTATCAAGTTTTTGCCTGGGACCTCCTTTTTAGGCCTAATAAAAAAAAACCGGAATAGATCTAATGCTTTAGGAAATAACGACCAACATTTGAAAGAATACAGTAGATCTATTTGAAAAGTGATTAATGGTTTAGAGATAACGACCAACATTTGAAAGTATATTTGAAAAGTGATTATTTCCTATTCCATGTATACGAATTCTCATAATTGTAGCCTGCTTCAAAATATCACTATCCAAATTCAGGGAAGATTTTTTTTTTCTGGTTGAACAATATAAAAGAAATACCCTCTCCCTAAAAGTTTCTGTGCCTATACGTTGTTTCAAGTGGATAAAATCTCTGTGGGTAGGCCTACATATGTTATGTGGAATTATTCTGGAAGCAGTCATGAGTCGCCTATATAAGCCAATGTTAGTTAAGACATTTACTGAACCAGCTATCATATACAGGTGGACATGCAACAATTACGGTGGCATCACGCTAAATATATTGACTCGTTAGTACATGTGTCATGCGCGAAAATGGAGGGGGCCGGGGGTGGGGGACCCCCCTGGAATTTGCAAAGTATATACCAATATTGGTCAATTATGCGCAGATTCTCATTTCAACAGGGTCAAGTTTTTCCTTTATACAGGTTGGAACCCCACCCCCCCTCCCCCTTGTAAAACATCGACCCCCGGAAAAAAAAACTGGATCCGCGCATATAGGTACAATGTGTAAAATAACAATATAAAAACACAAATTGCAGAATGAATCTTTTATTCTAGGATGGATCTAGGATGATGTTACACACGTTGGTATACAATCGAATTACGAGTCAAGTACTTTAGTCGAAAAGATATCAAATCACACGGAATGTCAATATATTAGGGCTCAAAATAAGCTTAGTCAACTGTATATGAAACACATTTTACTATAAAAGCTTACAACATTAATAGTTTCTCGATTTTATTTAATTTACCCTTTTTTTTTTTTATCAAATTATTTTGTAATGGTTCGATTTCGCGACATCCTTAAACGCAAAACTATCTTTGAACCCGAAAAGAAGCACCATACTGACACCGGAAAGGAATTTTAAATTTTAAACATCTTTGAACCACAAAAATGAAAAAAATGCCTTAAAAATGATATTGGAAAGGAATTTCTTTGAACCAGAAAAAATGCCAAAAGTGATATCGGAAATGAATTTCTTTGAACCAGAAAAAATGCCAAAAGTGATATCGGAAATGAATTTCTTTGAACCAGAAAAAATGCCAAAAGTGATATCGGAAAGGAATTTAAATTCTAAATATCGTTGAATCAGAAAAAAAAAAACAAACCAAAAATGACATCGGAAAGGAATTTTGAATTTATCTCTTACGGTGATTCTTTTCATAATAACAATTGATATGGTAGTATATTTGATAAACAGCATATATTTTTTTCGATACGAATTCCAGCAATTTTAAATTTAGTTTAATAAATCTAATATCGACTAATTATTTGTTTGACTAATATGGAAATTGATATACAATAATCGTGGTATAATAGCAATTTTACTAGATCCAAACATAACCTTGACACGGAGATTTTAATCCTAGATTAAATTTAATTTAATTTTAATTAATTAATGTTTAATGTTTTAAACATGCATTCCTTGATAACGAAGACTATTTCAGATTCCTAAAAATAGATTTGTTTTTTTTAAATATGCATGTGTATGGTTTTAATTTATGGGGAAAAAAATTCAATCCGTAAGTGGACACAGAATATATATATAAAAAAAATCTTTCACTGGCCAAAAAAAAGAAGTTCCCAAACAATCTACTACAAATGATATTACTATTATATAATATAATATAGATTAGTCAACATCTTAAAGATTCATTTTCAGTTAGTATAATTTAATATTTGTTGAATCAAGTTAAGATAACTTTTAGTGTGCACTGGCCTATAACTTTGTGCTTAAAAGCAATTTAAATATTGCAATTACTTTTCAATTTAGATTTCCTGTAATCCAAATAAAACGAAAGTCATTAATTTCTTTGCATTTCAGGTTTTTAAATTACAAAAAAAAAGAAAAAAAAATGAAAAATAAAACAAATACCGAAATTTAGTAGGAAAGGACAGCTTTCCTGAAGCACATACGATTACACGTACTGTAAATCCAGAAATATTCGCGTATCGACGGTCATGCAATTATTTGCTATATTTTCGCGAGCGTGCATTTAAGTTTGTGTTGTTTTATGCATGTTAATATCAGGTCAGTATATTAAGCGAAAACTTTATTTTGGCGAGTAAGCGCCCTCGCGTAATTACGCGAAAATAAAATTCTCGCGAATAAAACTGGATTTATAGTA
>JACSZP010003916.1:5911-36901 GCA_016161895.1 Pinna nobilis | reverse complement strand
CGATTAGGTATTCGACAAGGGGGACATATCTCTCATCTGTTATTTACAGATTTACCATATTAATCAAACAGGCCATGATGGCACGTCGTGTCACATACCAAATACGGGTATAAGTCACAAAGGGTGATAGTAATAAACAAGAAAAAGGTGGGACGGGACTAGGTATGCGACAAGGGGAATATATCCCTCATCATCTGTTTTACAGATTTATCATATATCAACTAGACCATGATATTTATTCAAATAACAGATTCAAATTAGATAGACGAAGATAACACAGATATGCATGCGTTCAAAATTTATTTACTACTTATCTAAAATATAAATCAAATTTCAAAATGTGGAAAAAAAATCATTTCGTCGTTGTCTTCAAGGCTTCAAAGTATCTCCAGCGCCAAAATTCTACAAACAAAATTTGATAAACAATGACACAAATCATAATCGTTATTCACTGGCACTTGTGACGTCTCCAAATAAGTGAGAGTTTCTTTAATGGAACGTTTAATACTAGGATCCGAAATCACTAGAAAAACTCAAGCTCAAACTCAGTACTCAGCTCAACTGTTTTCCTCAATTTTGAGCTAAATACAAGTAAATTAAGTGTTAAATGCTTTTTAGCATGTGTATTAATATCAGATTATTTAAATGTAAGTAACAGTTTGAAACAATCAGCAATCATCAGCCAGAATGATTGAAAACGTTGAGTATGATACTCAAGATTTGAGTAAATGCTCAAATCGTTTTAAGACCCGATATATTAAATACCACGGAGAAACACAAACGTTTACTTATATTTGAGTAGTATGATGTAAATACATATGCTTAAGTACATTAAACTCGTAATCTACGTGTATTTAGTTAAAAACTGAGATAAAAACAGTTATGCTGAGTGCTGAGTTTGTGCTTGAGTTTTCTGGTGATTTCGGGCCCAGTGCAACCAACTAACCCACAAGTGCTCAATAACTCTCTTTCTTTATGAATATTTCATCAATAACTCACAAAAAGATCCTTGCCTCGATGGGTAATCTTTTCACAATTTACGAAAGAAAAGAAATATAAGCTTATTATCTATAGCTGACTTATAATTAAAAAAAATATTAAAAGACATTGCATTGCTTTTGGTGAAGAAAATGATTTATATACATGTGATAGCATGTATGAGTACCAGGGGACACGCAAGCTGGATTAATTCTAGTGCATGTGCAGATGAAAATAGAAGGCGTACCGAGTGAAAGACATAAAATGTATTGTTTTTTTTCTTAATTAAAATCATTGACTTTTTCACAAAAAACCCCAACACAGAATGAAAACACTTGCCATCGCAAGTGAAACATTTCGAGATATGTTGGACCGTTTGTATTCAATTAAAATTTACGACTTATGATGAAAATTGATATCATTTTATAAACTTAAATGAAACATTACTACATTTGGTATCACATAAGAAAAATAAAATATCTTCACTAAATTAATCTTCCTTAAATTCTGAATTTCGTATAAAGAATGTTTGATATGTTAAATAAATCATACTCAAATTTGAATCATTTACCACTAAGAAGTTAATTTAATCGTTAGGGTTTTTTTTCTTGTTGTCAGAAACGCCACTGATCCATTATTTTCTTTGCGTTGAGTAATACGCTCCTGAACACATAGTCCATCCCATGCATCTATACGCTTCATATATCGTAAACTTTGATATTTCCGTGTGTTGTTAATTTCGCGTTTTTCTCATGTGAATTATACGCGTAGGGTTAACACCGATTTCAAATTGAACAGATACAAATTATACAAATATTGCACTGGTCTATGATGTAATTTATTTGAACCCTTCTATATCGCGTACTTAGCATACATTTATACAGTTACAGTAAATCGGATACATATTTGAGGCACAAATCTAACTGAATACCACGATAATTGGAAAGAGCATAAAAATATTACTTACGGCTGGGGGATCTAGTCGGACAGCTGCGAGACCCTCTGAGATGCTTCTCAATTCAGCCTGAAATGATACAGTTATTCAAACATATTCTTTTTGACAAACACATATTGTGTGGTGACCATTCCCTTGCGTTTTGAAAAATGCAATTGAATTGAGTAATAATAAAAAACGATAACTCGTTATCTATGTAAATATGTATTTGAATATAAATCTAAAGTATGATTATCGATAAGCAGATCGATTAAAAATAAATCAACGGATTGAAAATCTGGGATAGTGTTTATCAGTTTTTTTTAATGAAAATTGACTCTTCATGCATATTTGATTCAAAAATGATTGAAATTAGCAACTTTGTTTTTACATTTATGTAACCATACTGTAATTGCATCAAATTTATTTACATACACATATACATAAATCAAGAATCCACAATTTCGTGAGATGTAAGGGAATACTAGTACAAATGTACTATACATTTCTATAACACAAATGTTTGGTCAAATTAAAGGCCCCATTTCCAGATCTATTTCGGAAAACTAGTGCTTCATTTATCGTACCACGACCCAGAATGATTTCCAAATTGAGATTAAATCAACTTATTTAGTACAAGTTACCAAATACCGTACCTCAAATGACGCTGTCTTTGTTGGGCGAGCGACATTGTCAAAGCAGTTAGGATCACTAACACCGCCTCCGTTGACCTTTACCGTAAATGAAGGACAGTACTCTTCCATACAAGCCTTCATGTCTGTCTCTGTCCTTTCTCGGATTCCTATTCCTTTTATGTATACGATCCTGTGAAATTAAAAGTACATATAAGATCAAATACTCTGTTCATTTAGCAGAGAGCGATTAGAAGAAAATAGTTCTTTCAGCTGATGTTTTACATGTATCTTGTCCGTGTATTTTAATGTTGAAAGTTTTTGTCGTGAAAGTTTGTACCCTGTTTTGAAAAGATAACATTCATTTTGCTCTAAATGTGCAAATTATAAGTAAAGATTTCGAGATTTTGTAAATATTTCACGATTGTGAAAGTATCACTTTATTAATGCCTTATGCAGGTCATTAACCAGTAAGATTTCCGGAAGATGGTTACAGATGTATACAGCGTTTCAGCTGGATGCTTACTTTCCTATCTTTTGCCTTCGACAGTAAAGGCCAGGTTTCTATATGGGACAGTGCATTTACGCCGCGTTAGATAAAACAAATTCTGGTATTTTATGTCTTCTCCACTTGGATAAAAGATTCTTGAAATGCACTTTTAAGAGTAACAAAATAACACCAATTTTCATGTAAGTGATGTTCCATATGACTAAATGTGATATTTGTTGGAAGCACTTTTACATTCCATTTTACTTAAACTTTTCTCTGAGACAATTCATCCATGTTTGAATTGTACAAGAAAATGAAGTTTGCTAAGGTAAGTGAAATATAACAGAAAAAATAATAGTGTGAAAAATTCTGAGAAACTAAAATCATTATAACAAGATTTGAAATGAATCCCCCCCTCTCTCTCTCTCTCTCTCTCTCTCTCTCTCTCTCTCTCTCTTGCTGAGTTTTACCCTGCTGCCGTGTTAACAAAGTAATCTAGCATTGACGTTGATCTCCAAAACTCGTCAAGGGTGCTGACTTGTGTTCCTTTTTCAGAATCTTGCGTTACGGGGCTTCTAACGTGCAAGGTCACTGAGACATCATATGGAACACAGACTGCTATTAGGACAGAGTGGGACCTGGAAATATGAAAGAACTTCGTATTAATTACTTATGCACTCAAAAACGTCCACATGTACTGATATATGCTAATTAAATTTTGTAACAAAACTGTTCTTTCACCAGATTACTTTTAGAAATACAATTTGAAAAGTTAAATTTTTATCATCGCTTCATTCTATGTACACTTACAATGAAAGCCCAGAAAATGTAAAATCTATCTTTGGAGGAGTTTCGCCATCAAATCTGACCGCATAAATGTGGTATCCGCCAGCGATTGCGAGAAATGGGGCGCCATTACGCTTGTCGACGTATAAGTAATCGCCTGCATCTGCTCTTTTCACTAACATTTTCTCAGCGCTGCCCTTCCAGCCAGCAAGAACCTATGGTCAAAAGTGAGGAGTTCATATCTATTTTGAATTATCTGTTAATAATGTTTCACTTGTATCATGGCTAAAGACAACGCAATTGATTGACACCTACGCAATAAGGTATTATAGGCTTAAATTCCATGACCAGGGGTTTGTATCATCAGCTCAAATATCAGTAACAATACGTGTTTCTCCTTAGTATTTGGTCAATCAGGTCAGAAAATAACAGCATGTACACATAATATCTTCATAAACAAGGTCTTTTTTTCTAATAATTCTGGCTGTAGTTTAATTAAATGCACAATCTGTTACTGAAGATTAAGAAATTTTCGCGGAACCTTATTTTGGCGAATCGGTAGCCATGCAATTATTCGCGACACTATATTTTCGCGCGTGTGTATGTTAAGTATAAATGTTATGTTGTGTGGGATATGTTAATCTAAAAGAGGAATATTTAGCGAGAACTTTATTTTCGCGAGTAAGTACTCTCGCGTTATTACGCGAAAATAAAATTTTCGCCAAAAAAACTTGATTTACAGTACTGTTATTTGAATAGTATAATGTAAATACACATACTGAAATGTATTTTGAAATATTTAATTTACTTGTATTTAGCCCGAATTAGAGGAAAATGATTGAGCTGAGTACTCAATTTGAGCTAAAAATTGGGTCTCTTTTGGTGATTTCGGGCAATGGATTATTCGGATGACATAAAACAAAAGCAAAGTGTTTCTCTCCTTTTGCAAAGTATAACGATTCTTAGCAAAGTGTTTCTTTCCTTTTGCAAAGTATAACGAATCTTAGCAAAGTGTTTCTGTCCTTTTTCAAAGAGTAAGGATTCTTAGCAAAGTGCTTTTTTCCTTTTTCAAAGAAAAACTGATCTTAGCAAAGTGTTTCTGTCCTTTTTCAAAGAGTAACGGTTCTTAGCAAAGTGTTTTTTTCCTTTTTCAAAGTAAAACGGTTCTTAGCAAAGTGTTTCTTTCCTTTTGCAACGTATAACGATTCTTAGCAAAGTGTTTCTTTCCTATTGCAAAGTATAACGATTCTTAGCAAAGTGTTTCTGTCCTTTTTCAAAGAGTAACGATTCTTAGCAAAGTGCTTTTTTCCTTTTTCAAAGTATAACTGATCTTAGCAAAGTGTTTTTTTTTTTCCTTTTTCAAAGTAAAACGATTCTGCGCAAAGTGTTTCTTTCCTTTTACAACGTATAACGACTCTTAGCAAAGTGGTTTTTTTCCTTTTTCAAAGTATAACGGTTCTTTTCAAAGTGTTTCTTTTCTTTTGCAACGTATAACGGTTCTTAGCAAAGTGGTTTTTTTCCTTTTTCAAAGTATAACGGTTCTTTTCAAAGTGTTTCTTTTCTTTTGCAACGTATAACGGTTCTTAGCAAAGTGNNAAAAAAAAAAAAAAAAAAAAAAAAAAAAAAAAAAAAAAAAAAAAAACTAGTTCAGATGTATTAGTCTATATGAAAATCCCAGATAGCAAGGTATCAATCGCCAAAAGAACCAGAAGATTGTACCGTTTACAGGGAATTTTTTCGCCCCCGTTTTATTTTCGCTCCTTTCGCCCCCATTGCCAGTCGGCGAATTCACAACTGGGCGAATTGGAAATGGTAAATTTATCAATTTAATTTAATGGTAAATTTATAGAATTATGACAATACTGGGTGAATTTAAAACGAGACGAAACTGTTTACAAGAGCATTAGGGCGAAAATAACACGGGACGAAAATAACCCTGTATACAGTATACAAATTGGTATTGAACATGGGACAAACACGGACCTCTGAAAACCCAGGGGTGGGATCAGGTGCCATGGAGTCACACCTACCGCGAGTATAAAGTCATGTAACTTGTAACTTGTAACACTCAAGAATCTTTCACTTATACGGAGACGTCACCGTATTACGGTGGAGGGCGACAAAATTTTGCCTATGCTCGGCACTTAGGCCCGTAGAGCCGGGGGGGGGGGTCTTAGCCCCCTCGACCCCCTTTTAGATCTACACATGACCTGTATTCAGTTACAGTTATTCCATTGAATTATAGAGTGTACTTTGAAGTTCATCCGATTTACGAAAAACTCCTTACACAAAATAGGGTCTTTCTGTTGAGCATGTTGGATGACTGCCTTTTGCTTTCAGGACCTCACGCAAAGATTTTCAACCGACATCGACGTTTGAACTCGTGGGATTTCTCTGAGACATTGCAAAAAGGAATCAATGACTCCTTCCGGACACCTGATCCCATCTCGTAAGTTTTTCGCGTTGAGTTATTATTCCCAACCTGCCATTATTGGGAATGGGTTACTTTTTATAATTTCATCTTTAAGAGTTAAAGTCAATCAACATTTGTGTGCTTATTAGTCTAATAAGCCCTTTATATCAGACACCACTAAATAAGGGGGCAATTTGGCTGGTTTCAAGATTGTAAGGAGAGGGGGGGGACTTGGATGTTATATGTTATCTGTTTGAATATGATGTACGTTTTCAATTGGTTATTACTAATTAATTGGCCAGTAAAGCGTTGGAAAATGTGGAATTACTAGATTGTTTATAAATGGAATTTTTTGGACCCTTGAATTAGGTGCCGGCAAGTGTCAAAATTTTCTGGTCATTTTCATGACGGGAAGATGGGTATGGCTCTAGCCATGCACATGGAATAAAAAAATCAAGGAGGTCAATCCCTGGTTTTCAGTTTATTCGAGGATTTGGGAAGGTAAGATATATTCATTGATAGAAGTATGAAGCACATGATCAATGTGATTTGATGACATTTGATTTGACGCATCTTTATGTACTATAACAACTAACAAGAACTCGAATCTGTGATACCTAATCTTCAGGTGGATACCCTACTATGCGAAAATTGCTTATAAAATACACACCTGAGCATAACGATGAGGACACACGGCTAACTTCCAGCTGCTGTGCTCAATACAAGCTTCAGTCGTTAGCACCTTGGAGGGTTTCACAATTTGTCCGTTTATCATTGATGTCACTGTTCCGTCAAAATCCGTGAATGTTGTTGCATTGTCAACGTCCTCAGAAGAATATCCGACGTCACTAGAATCTCCGTCAAACAATCTGTTTCCTTTTGTTGCCTACACATGGATAAAAAAAACAAAAGATGAAACATTCATAATTTTGTTACTTTAATGCATAGTAAACCTCTAATTTATCGATATACGGTCTGCCTTTTAATTCCCATGGTAAAAATATTTTGCTGTATTTCTTATAAGGATTTATTAAGGGCTTTCCTCATAAGAGAGTTACCCTAAATATTTTTAAACACAGTTATACCTTTTAAACAAATAATTTCATGCAGACTCGATGAACTGCGTTTTCCGAAATTGCTCTGGTGTCAAAGAACTCGATCAACGAGTGGTCGACCTTGATGTTATATGCATATACAGCTAACATTCTAATATAAAGTTTTCAAAAACGCACGCTAAATATATCAATCTAAGAAATTTAAAAAACCAACAACAATTAGTGAAAAGCTTAAGCGATCAGAAGGTGGATATTTCGAATTCAGAGTTATTTTCAATAGTATATTAGTGATTGAGAGATGGTCTGACAATTTCATAAAATCCGTGGCTGATAGTTCGTATCGCTTTAACTCACGTCTTCAAACCCAAAATATATTTCTTTGGCTCCTCCATAGAGGACGGGGGTAATGGTTTTCTCTCTATAGAATCCCAATGCTCCAGTCTTGTAGTCGTCTGTGATTGGAAAACCGCCAAACCACGTGTTATCAATGTAAGCTGGGCACCAACCAAAAACAAACCCCTGTCGTGGCGTCTCCCTGTGATAGATACAAGCGTTTTTGTATTAGTATACCTCTTTGTGTTATTATCTCCCCTTTATTGCAGCATGCCGCCAGTGTAAAACATGACGTTATCGAAATTTTCTTCTCAAACAACCATCTATGTGTGATTTGGCCCACGGAAATTATACTTTCTGATGAATAACAAGAAAGATATCAGTTTAAGAAATAATAAGTGTTCAAAAAATCGTTAATGCTCATCAAAATTAAGTGCTAGTATACACTCAAAATTAACCTTTTTCTTCAACAATTTATATTAGATGTCGATATACAGTTAAAACTCGCTATTTAGACTACCCAAGTGACCGACTAAATTCGGTGTGATAAGTGAAATGGCTTCCCTAGTAAAGTTGAAATGGCCTAGAATAATGATAAACCGACTAAATGCGAGGTGGTCTCGTAAGTGAGGTGGTCTTCTAAGTGAGCTGGTCTTCAGGCGAGGTTCAACTCTATCTTGAACAATTAAACAGAGCTCTTCTTACTCAAACTCCACAGGTACCGAACGTGGATATACTTTGACAGATCCGCCTTTCGGGATAACAGATGGATCTCCGACATTCGGCGATTCTCCTATTACGACAGTGTTGCTCATATATGCTTCCAGATCCTCTTGCCTGTCAAATATTAAAGGTCCAGGTGAGAACCAGAATTAAGTTTTCTTTATGTCACCAATTTATTTCTGCTTTGCTTGATTGTATTTGTAACAAATGGAGAAATGAATAAAATAATTTGTGTATCAATCCTATCAATCCTGTGCTAAATATTCGTGGGGGCCTCTGACCATTAGTTCGTAGGTCCGAGTCCGCGTCGTCCTTGGGTGGACTTCCCCTGTGCTTGGGATGAGATAGTAGAAACCGAGGTCTCGTGTCACACGTGTCGGTACGTCAAAGAACTCGCACTGCTCAATGGCCATAGGTACCGACCATAGACTAAATTAGTCGCACCTCATCGGCATTGGTGACGTAACCATATAAACGAAAGATTCTTGAGAGAGTCGTTTAAGATCAATACAACCAACCAAACTGAATATTCGTTATTCTTTGTTCTCTACAGATGATACTCTTGTGCTATTGTTCAATTTCTCACTAAAGAATCTCTCACTGATAGGGAAACGTCATTGTGTACCGGCAAAGGACTTCAAATTTTGGCCTATACTCGGCAGCCGTGACATCAGAACAGAGAACGTTTTTCAACGTATCAACACATATGTGGTCCGGAACCTATGTTCATAAAATGTAATCCGAAAGATAGAAAGAAAATCACCACTATCAGTTGGGGTTCGAATCCTAGACTACAAGGTTCAAAGACAAACACACTGAATAACCACTTGACATGGTTATTATAAAAATGTTAATGCATGTTCTAATATTTCTAGAAAAAAAAAACAATGGAATATTTCAACTAAGCTATGTCACTAGTCTGTATGTGGAGAGTTCACATTTCTAGCAATGGCGGCGTCCATGGTGTAGCGCAGTTGAACAAGAAACGGTAATTACGGAGATTTTCGGTGTAATTGTAGTTCATGGATGAAAATGGTAGTTAGCGTGTGTACAAACAGATTATGAAAAAGTAATACTACATATACTTATGGTATAAAGTTCCTCTGAGGTGAAATTTGGTTTAGGATATTTTGCGCTTAAATACTCAAAGGACACCACTCAATTTAGAGTTATTGTACTTCAAATGATTTAATAACTGGGGCCTCCGTGGCCGAGTGATTAGCGTGTTCGACTGCGAATCGGAAGATCTGGGTTCGTGCCGCGTCAGCGCCACTCCGCGGTTGGCCGGCCCTGTAAAGCCGAGGTACCGTGTCACAGTAGGTGTTGGCCCTACTGAATGAACCGTGAATACGTGAATGAACCCTCCCTGCTTTACGGCCAGCAGTGCCGATCACAGGCAATATTTCGTATATATTTCGTATATATACGAATATATTCGTCTTCATATGAGTGAAATTTTCTTGAATGTGACGTTAAACAACAATTTCAATACCAATACCATTTAATAACTGGAGATCATTAAATCTTGTAGGATCATCAAACGAGTATTCATTGTAAAGGAATGGAAGAACTCAGTAGTGTCCCGTGCTGGCTAAAATATGTACATTGGCTACCAGTAGCAATTTGTTAAGCTGTGGTCATTCAACCCAGTCTCTTAATACTTACCCTCTTAAAACTACTCCGAGTATGCTATCTGAGAATCTGAAAAATAAAATATTATACATAAAAAATAGTCAAGTTTTATTTTATACTTCTTTTATTCAATGTAGAATATTTTGTGCTTTAATGACTCTTAAGTTATACGTATATCATCATGTTTTACGTTCCAATAATTCCATGCACAGCACGTGTGCTTCAATACTAGTCTCATTCACACATTAATGAAGCCTTTTTGTAAGATGGTTCAGATTTTTATTCCTGGACTGAACACCGTGGAAGTTATGTATTTTCTAAACTCAAGCAAATACTGAATTCTGATTAACTTAGAAGCTAGATTTGAGAAAAAACGAGTAGTAGTACCCAGTCCTGAATAAAGTCATTTTGAGCAATCTTGTGTAACTTTAGTTTTTGTATGAATTTGCACTTTACATAGACCAATATCCTGAGGCTAAGTCTTACGAAGAATCTCTTATGTGAAATATTCCACCACTGATCCATGCGTTCTGTAGCATATTCTTGTAAGCTGCAATTAAATAGATTTTCAGAATTAAAAAAAAGTTTAAACTTTATTCATTTTACAACGATTAACAAACTATTTCAAATAACTTATATAAGTGTCTCTCGATGGCTCCGATGTCGGCGTGCGGGGGTTTTTGCTGTGGGAGGAAACCGCAGTACCCGGAGATAACCCACGTGTCCGAGCTGGTGGCCACCATACCATCTCACATACTACCTAGGCAGATCCGAGAATCGAATCGGGGTCGCATTGGTGAGAAGCGAGTGTGCTAATCACTACGCTATTCTGACACCCTTTTCAGAATTATATAGGGTAATCGAAACGTTTAGAAATTGTATGATACAAGATTGGAGGTAAAATTGGTCTTTTAAAAGAAAAAAAACCCAAAAAACAAACAACAACAAAAAATGATAAAAAAAAAACAACAACAACAACAAAAAACCAAAACAAAAACAAAAAATAAAAACGGGGCTTTCGAAAAATCGATCTTGATTAATCTTTGAGTTGTTTGTCTATACATCTTCTTGATATGCATCTACCTGATTCTTACAAAAGTATGAGTATTGTCTGACTTCCATTGGCATTTCACCCCGTTTTGCTTACCTCTTGGTACAAAATAACCTGCACCTAATCAATTTTGATTTTTACTCAATTTTCTTTAACGATTGAACAAACTATTCAAATTGTAGTATGCCAGCACTCTCAATTTAGTTTTATCACTAAAACGTAAGCAAAGCAATAATTAATAATTTTCAAATTATCATGTGATGTAAAAATTAGAAGGAAAACCGAAAACGGTTTTAACTGTGTATCTCGAAAGTTCCGTATTACAAAAAAAGTCCAAACAGGATGGGACCAGGTGTCCGGAAGGAGTCAGCACGCCGTGTCAGCATGCTACATTCTTTGCAAATGTTACATTTAAGAATAATCTCTTGTCCTGTGAAATGTCAAGCTCAATGAAAATGAAAAAAGGTCAAGATTCGAATGTTAAAGAAAGGACCATAGAGGTATATAATCATGCTCCGGAATATGATCCAACATTCTTGAAGAGGGTGGGGTAACTTAATGTTCGAAATGTAAAAAAATTAATGTAAATTAGCAGAAAACATATCATAAAGGGGAAGTAAGTAAGGAAGAATAATGTTACCAGTAATTCTACGGAGGAAGACGGTTTTGTATCCAGACTCGGGATCAAGAGGGTTATTCCATGCGACATACGCATTAGAACCAGATATGCGCCCATCTTCTTGCATAATGTTATCAATAAACAATCCGTTCTAAATAAAAAGATATAAAACAGATGATGACAATGTGGAATAAGGAAGTGAATTGTCAGTCATGTATCAGTTCAACATGATGTGACAAATACCAACTTACCTATGAGACAAAAGACAAAACAATAATTTGTTAAATAGAAATGTTAACATGTTGATGTAGGAAACAATATGCCTTCAAATATCAATTTAATTTATTTTAATTAGAAATGTATTGTTAAGAGCCGTTGTATAAACGCAAAAAGGTAAAAAAGGGTACTGACCCTCTTGTTGGAATGTGCCACATTATTGTTGAATTCATATATAGCTGTGTGTTGTGCTTCAAATTCAGCCATGAAGGACTTCTCAAGCGATGGTCCGAGTGGATTATTTGGGTAAACAAACCATATCCCTGTGTGCTGAAAGGACATTCATTTATGGCTTCAAATGTTATCAAATTCAAATGAAATATACTTCATTCTGTGTGATCTTATGTATTCAATTTCCGTATTTTGTTCTAAGTTCATATCTTACAAAAGATATTCAATTTTTTGGATACATCACTGAGTGAATATCAGTAAAGAACTGAATTTAATATTAGTATCGTTAAAACGTTATCGTTTAATATCCTCGCTGGAATCTAAGTTGCCTATGTGAACACGTTTTCGAGCTGACTTGCAGAAGGCCGTTGGTCTTTTTCCCCATTTCATTTGCAAATGGGTTCTCTTCTTTTCAAATACGAACTGGCCGCGTCCATGCGACTCAAAGAGTGTCGAAAGAGGCGTTCAAAACATTTCGATAAATTCTCCCTCTGCTTCAGGAGAATCTGCCACTACTCCCCGCATACAGAGAGGATTCGGCGCGCTCCAATTACCCTGCGCCAGATTCTCCTTATCTGTGAGCAAATTTACCCGAGATACTGGTCACTCGTGCCACTCAGCAAACAATTTATCGTGTTTGAAATGTCGGCTGCCTGAGGCCAAAATCTCAGCGTGTATTGGTTACACCGCGCCACATGCTCACACAATTATGTCGGTATGCATGCCCCTTTCGAAAAACAACCTGTGACCCGAGGAATACTTGGTCATGCGACCCATTTGATCGGCTTATTGTCTTCCACTGCTGCTAGTAATTTGCTCATCGTCTGCGAGGAGAATTAGGCAATCAAAGAGCCTACGAAATACGTGCTGAGCCTATGGCTCGCGCCAAATCCTCTCCGTATGCGAGGGTCTTTAGCAGTATACTTACGTCCGATCCTGCAGCAACATTATTTCGGAAATATGTCTGAGGATTAGTGATCCAAAACGTTGTTGGAGAGCTACCAAAACAAAGACACAGCAATGAGTAAATAAACGATTTAAAATAATAACTATAAACAGGGTTCTTTCACCCAGTGTTATTTTCGCTCTTAGCACTTGCAGTTTGAAACCCATTGTAATTTTTCCCAGCCTCTTAAATTTCTGTTCCAGAAAAACAGTGTTTTATAATTTGCCGAATGGCGAGGGCAGGGTGGGTCGAAAATTTCCCTGTATACAATAATTTTATCTGTAGAAATATATAACAAAAATACACATATCAAACAATCTGGTGGATAAAACTTTTTGAAATATTATTATTAATATTTTTATATTTTCATATTTTTATAAATTTATGAAATATTAGCTATCACACAAAACATACTTTCTTTCTATCCTTTACTCTTATCTTGATATTGGACATACAGATAAACATGTTTGTGGAAACCTGAAGACACACCAGGAATCCCACGCGATATTTTTACAATCAGTGTGTTACATCCATTAATTCCAAATGCATGTCTCTTCAAACTTACAAAAGTCACAAAATTATCGATACAGTGGAACATACTTATACCGAACTCTGATTTAATGAAATTTCGCTTAATTTGAAATTATTTTCATTCCCCGGCTGAATGATTTTATTACTAGTTTAACCCGGTTACTTTGAAAACCTTGTTATTTAAAAGAAAAAAAATCCCCTAAGGATTCAATATATCTGGGTTCCCCTGTCTATTTAATCCTTCTGTTCTTCTTACCTGTCGCTACGTATAAGTTTCCCTTTGATTTGTCCTGCGCCAAGGTTTCCCTCCATAATGGTTCGCTTTTCACCCCCGTCTTCCAAGAAGTAGCCGTGTCCAAGTGATATGTAACAGAAATTGTTCTGCACCTGTTGTGGACAAGACAAAGCTGAAATTTAATTTGAGGACGATCCAAGTCGCTTTTGAAGCTGAATTAGACAAAAGTCAGTGCCCTTCACCGGCACATGGTGACGTATCCATATGAGTGAAATATTCTTGAGTGGGACGTAAAACAGCAATCCAACAACAACAACAACAATTAAAGTAAGTAATCTTGTCCCGCAGAAGAAACATTAATTTAAACGGCACTGGAAGTCCCCGTTTTAGTAGGGTTCGTGTTATTCTATGTTTAGTTATAAGTGTAGCAGTGTGTATTGCTATTTGTTGTGCTGTCCCTCCTTTTTTATTATTTTTATTTTGACCACGGAATTGTCTGTCGTTGAATTATTGAATTTTGAATGCCCCTTGGTTTTCTACTCCCTATTTTACTTTTATTTTTGCAAATATATAGAATTATACAAGAACGCCGTCTGGTAGAGATAAAATTATCGTTTGATATCCTTGGTTGACAGCGATATACTACTTTCCCGCATATTTTATATGTAGAACTACTGATTTGCAAAACTAAAGTTCTCACAAATGGTTGCATAATAATGATATGAATATACCGTTTTTTCATGTAAAATGGATGAATTGTAGTCGCTCGAATGATGTCAAAAAGTGTGAAGAATGATACAAGGGCACATAGGAAAACACTTATTTTAGAAAGTATGTTAAGAAGAAACTCGTCATTTTCCATCACACAACCACATTGAAAATCAAAAGAAGGGGTCAGTGTTAAAATGAATAATTTGGTATTCTTTAGACACCCTTGAAAATAATTGAGTATTTCGTATTCGAAAGAATGACTTGTTAAGCCTGATATTTTGTTGAGGGTCTGTTCTAGTATACTTTTAATACATAGGTGTTGTTTTTTCTCAATGTTACCAAAGAAGGTAACTGAATGATGCATGAAAAAATGTGAGTATGCATATCCCATCTAAATATAGATCTAAAAATCTTTAAGTACCGTCAGGCCATGAGTCCCATGTATTGTGATACATCGTGCGTTGGAGTCATGGATACTGTTGCTACGGAGATATGGCGGATCACTGTAGGTGTCCACGTCCTCACACATGTGGAAATGTAGTGGATAGTTACCTGTAAGGATAGGAAATTGGGGGTTATATATGTAATATAAAACACTGCATCACCCTGTATTAGAATAAAATGATAATAACAATTTATTGAGGAAAAGGAAAGATAAGTGATCAATGATAATAATCAAAATCCCTACAGTTATATAATAATGATGAAGATAAAGATAAGGATGAAAAGCAATGATAAGTAAGGAAAAGTTTTTGTCAAAAAGCAACCATGATAGCAACAATAAATAAATTACTGTATATATGAGATGCAATTATTTACCAAGACTTTCTTGCTGTCCCATATTGTGAAACTCCGCAAACTCTATATGAACATCCTTGAATCCTTTCAAAAACTAAAGAAAAGAAATGTTAACCTTCACACATGTAAACAAGAGGTTATTAGAATTCATTGACTGGCTGTAAATAAATGTATCTCTCTCTTTTTGCGACAAGCAGTAAAATACCGTTAAAACTGCAGGTTATATATATGTACACACTGCTCATTCGATCAATCATATGATCATTTTATTCATTTGATACAATGTATGTGGTAGACTGTGTTTACTTGGATATTGGCAATTACAGACGGTAAAAGGTCTGATGACTTCATTGTGAACTTTCAAACAGCACCGGAATATGAAGTATTTATCTCTTAGTTGATAGGTTATTCTAGGACATGTGTCTCCTATCAGGATTTCCTTGATAAATGGTTCCTGCTAAGGAGCTACTTAAGGGTTCCGTATGGTTAAATTGATGTCACCACTTAGAAAGTTTAACGGTCGCCATCTAGACCTGGTCGATCGTTATGATATATCGGTAAATTAAATGTTCCCCTTGTCGCACCCCTAATCCCGTCCTTTTCTTGTTTTCCACAATCACCGGATGACACTTATTCCCGGACTTGAAACAAAGGTGACATGGCAGGTGCCGCGCACCTAAATCAGGTAACTACGCATTTGGAGAAATATAACCTCTCGGCTTATTCAAGTTATCCGAGGTGGCAAAAACTTTATATAGAACCTGCAACATTTATAAATGCACACTTTAAACATGTTTTGTTCTGAATTTCTTAACTACATAACAGAATGATTGTTAAAACATTCCGCATAAAGGGAGGGCTTTACGCGAGTAGCTGATGAAATTAGCACATAGTGCAGAATTCTCATATGATTGCATGTTTAGTTTCCGAAACTGGCATAGCTAACGTAGGTAAAAATCTAGCTATGTCGTGGCAAAAATTTCAAACAGAGGAGCTATGCTTAGTTCCAAAATGCCGAAAACTCGAGGTTTGACTTACAGAACAAATGATAGTCAGTGTGCAACAGAAACCCTGAATATCCGGTCATATGTTCAGAAAGATCCTAATTAATGTTATTATCCAGCATTTTAAGTCGTTGACCAAAAAATTGAATGAATAATAATTCCAGTGAAATTCAAGTATCCTTATGCAGAAACAACAAACACTGTATTTCAACAAATTTCCGGGACCCTTGGTCTTTAACAAGTGACTTGACGGCAATACTTGCATTGACTATTTAATATAACAGCGGTAACATTAAGAGCCACATTGCATATAAAACTGTACTTATTCAGAACAGTATTGTCAATTCACTTCATAAAGGTAAATGGGGTGTAAAATTAGTGGAATTTGAGTGTGTTTGTGGTTTTATCAAAACTTGCATTGATAAGTATTTTTTATATGGGTATTTATTTACTTATTCCATTGTCAGGGTGTATGCATTGAGTGAGGAAGTCAAAGTTCGAGTCAAGGTTGTGAAAAGTCTTTGAAAAGAAAGATCTATCCTAAAGCTCGATATTGGGATTAATATTTACAGGTCGTACTAATGGGACCACTATAAAATGCGGCAGATGTAGCGGTAGGTGCACGTGGTTTCTCAAATACCATAATGATAGAGATCAAAATTCGAATACCTTTACTATGGCATTCGGTCGTGTTTTTATTTTAGCAAATTATGTGACCAGCCATAACAATTTTGGTTCAAATGAGGTACATCAGCCAAATTATGAATTTTGTCTAATATTATAGCCATGACCCTCCTAATCACAAAACTGAAGTTTTACTTTTTAATCCAACAAAAGTACACAGTTAGATCCATTTCTACGTATGGTGCCAAAATGATAAAGTTTAGTGTTCAGGTTTGGTGCCATATTGACGTCATCTTTCTGAACACCACATTTGGGCACAAACTCTCATAGCGGGTCTCACATATGTAGCTTACAGCTGGAAACTCAGCGAAAATAAAAAGAAATGAACAAACCTTCACGTGACCTCCAAATTCTTTGCTATTTTTAGCATCTTCTCCTTCAATAACTATATTCCGATTAAGCAGTGCTACCTCACCCCGCATATCTACGTTCTTGTAGATTTCTCCGTAATGGGTAAATTCCAGTTCACCTGCATCAGAACCAAATATCAGTTAAGTTATGAAATTTAGCATGTTTAGAATTCCACTTATTAATAAAAAAAAAAGTAATTTCCTAGACCAGTTAACTTCATCAAAATAATATTTGCTTATCTTGTTCTTTTTATCAAATACATACGATTCCGCCTTGTTACAAAATGAGCCACGTTTGACATGCTTTATTCTGAATAGGACAAAATTATTTATCATTTAAATAAAAAATAAATTAATTCATATATGTTACGGTGATTACAAATAGAAAGATTTCTTAAAATGTAAAAATATATTTTTCTAGAATTTATTTTATTTGTTTAAAGTAAATATTGCCCTTTCATTTATCATGCTTCTGACTGCAATATTCATGAGCTACGTACGATCGATTTTGAATTCCTTGTCAGCGCATTGTTCACAAGAAGTGACGTAACGAATCTCTGCTTGCCTCCAATCAAGGTCGGTGGACAGAAAGACAACCATGTCACCTTTCAATAAAGAAAATAATATGATAAATATATATGAAGGAAAAAACTGTGGTAGAGTCGGTTATGATTCCAGATAATGATAAACTGACGAACAATGTAGTTTTGGCAGGAGCAGTTTTGCTTACTCTGAATTCATACCCGAACTTAGGTAGGATCCATGTTACTTTTTTAGTCTTATGCGTTGTCGTGTGTGGATTAATAGAATCTTCAACTTCCTTGAGGGTATGACAGAGAAATCTCTGTCCCAGGGACAAGGTACTTTAATATCAAACCCCAGGCTTGCCGAGGGTTTGATTTCCAAGAATCTTACACCTAAGACTGAGATTCCTCTGTCATACCCTCAAGGGAGGGGATGATTATTTTTCTCCCATTATTTAATATACATTCCTACCGTCTAAAAAGTAACTTAGAGTTGAAAGGCGTAAGAATAAAGTTAAGATAAGCAAGTGACCTAATCGATGACCTATTTTTCATACTTATGCTTTCGCACACAAACATAGTCCATCAAATTTGGTTATAATTAAATAAATTCAATTCATATTTATAAATAGATCTAATTTAAATTAAAAGAGTCGTCAACTTTTGAAATGATTTTTCATGTTTGTATTAAATTGTCGTGGTTTCATTAACGTTTGAAGCGACCGTGTGCGACGTCAAGGAAATAGTGACATTACACTTTCGGAGTAGCGCGTGTAGCTTGTCAACACCCTAGGGGTTGATAAGGAAATCTTGTCCCGTGAAAATTGAAGATAAATCTGCGAATGATGGGAGAAAGTATAATCCGAGGTCCTTGGTTACAGTGGGTGTTGGCACGTAAAAGAACCCTCCCTGCTTTGCGGCCAGAAGTGCCGAGCAAAGGCAAAATTTGTCGCACATTAACGGCACACGGTGACGTCTCTACATAAGTGAAAAATTCTTCTGTGGGACGTTAAACAACAATCCGATAACAACAACCACAACAACAACAACATTTTCATTCATTTGGAGACGACGTTGAATATTAGACTTATTGCGAGCTGAGTAAGAGTTATTTACCTTTCCGGAACACCTGAATTCACCCTGGTTATGGTGAAGTTCGTGTTATATGTTTCGCTTAATGTGTCTTGTTTTGTGAATATTTTTTTGGTGTTGTCTATTTTTTCCGCAATAATATTGTCTGTTTTTTGTCTTTGAATTCTGAAAGCCCTCTTGGTATCGTCTAATATCTACTTTTTTTTTATTGAATATAGCATTCGCAATACAAGCCCAGAAAAATAATATTAATAACAACAGTTATTTCTTTCATCAGGGAACGCTTGCCAATACTAATTTTCTGTGAGGACGGAAGTTTTAACGTACCTGGACTCCATGAGTTGACATCACTGGCCACTTCTATAAGTTGATCGAAAACGTCGACGTCTACAATCCTGGCTCGTACATAACATATATTCCGCTTTATAGTATGCACCCAACTCCGAACGTTGTACCTTTTACCGTCATTTTCGAAGTAGACGTCTACTAAATGGACTAGATCATCGTCGTCATCGATATCGATTTTTTCTTGCGTCTTTGTTCGACTTAAGTCAGCTAGAAGAAAAGAACATATAATAAATGAATTTATTCAGAAAGACATTGCTTTTTCCAAGATATTTGTCAAGTGTTTAATTACTTAATTATAATCGCATAATTATATTTTGGAAAGATCTAGTCAATACAGAAATAAACATAGACTAATTAGCATATCTCTTAATTTTGAATTTGTGGGGGAAGTGTGTATATATACGTGTGTGAATGTGTGTGTTTGAATGTGTATGTGTTTATGTTTTCCTTCGGATGTTCAAATATTATAAGAACCACGATCAGTCATCGTCTTAGACATAAACACATCTCGACGAACAAAATTCAGATAAGTGACCAATGACCTGTGTTAAATAATTCCTTTGTTAATTAATCATATGTTTAGTATTTAAATATGTACCGGGAAGGGGGGTCGTAATCCCTTTCTTGTGGGGTTTTTTTCCATTCACAAAATACAAGATAGTCCTTGATATACACGAATCTTGTAACAAACAACGGAAGAGCACCTTCAAAAGAAGAAAAGGATAATGACGTGTTCACGGAATAGATTACCCAACATATAATGACAATGTTAACTGGGTCTGAGGGCAACAACAATCGTGTTTGTTGGCGCCCAAGGTCGTGACTAGTGAACAATGTGAAGCGGAGAACAATAGTCAGGTACGAGGGTGCCAACAAAATTGCTGAGAACGGAAATTGACAAATCTGCTTCATATCTCGACTTACATCTAGGGATTGACAGTAGAGGATGGCTTTACGATAAAAGAGATGACTTCAATTTCCATATTCTGAACCAATATTGCAATATTCCAGCAGCACCTACCTATGGATTGTACATCTCTCAGTTGATAAGATATTCCATGTTTTAGTGGGTTTTGTGTTACTCTATTTTTAGTTATAAGTGTAGCTGTGTGTATTACTGTTTGTAGTGTTGTCTATTTTTTGTTCTGACCACGGTATTGTCATGATTTTATGAATTTTGAATGCCCCTCGGCATCTTCTCCCCCCCCCCCCCCCATGTTCAAACTTTCCCCGTAGTTAAGCGGGAAATTTTCTGAAGAAAATGTTAATAGTTTTGTCCCCAAACGCTAAATAAATCATCCTTGGATATACTGTAAATCCAGATATTTTCGCGGAATTTTATTTTAGCGAAACGATTGTCATGCAATTATTTGCGATACTATATTTTCGTGAGCGCGCATTTAAGTTAAAAGTTTGTGTTGCTTGATGCATGTAAATATCAGGTCAGTATATTTAGCGAGAACTTTATTTTGGCGAGTAAGTGCTCTCGCGTAATTACGCGAAAATGAAATTCTCGCAAATAAAACTGGATTTATAGTATAAGTATTTTCCGTTTATCCTTTCAGAGTCTTTATAACATTTGACACGTTTTTACTGCCGCGGTCATCTAATATTCTCGTCCGCTGTTCCTTGTAGTAACTTCAGCAGGATTTAGAAGCAAGTGTGTTGATTATTTTTCCTTATATTTTATATAGGGAATTCAAAAAATGAAGTCTGCTAAACACGGAAAACTTAATAAGTGCATGATAAGAGCAGTAGAAGTCTTAAAATATTGTCAAACAATTTTGATCTGAATATACGTAGTGATATCTGGTGGACCTGCTTGCCATTTACTAGTATTGTTCCTTGTATGGTCAATAATGGCTTTTATCATGCCTAGCACTCGTGGATCCATGATTTTTTCCAGGGGGTCGATATTTTTAAGGGGGGGGGGCAACTTGTAAAAAGCAAAAACCCATCCCTGTGAAAATGAGAATTCAAGCATAATTGACCAATATTGGTCTTTATATTTTGCAAATTCCTGGGGCGGGGATGAGGTGGGGTCCGTTCCCCTCGGTCCCCTCTAGATCCGCGCATGCCTAGAACACTCCGCTCTAAAAAGAAAAAAAAGAGGCTTGATTTGACGGATATTTACAACCAATTAGATTCATGGTACAATTATGATTAGAATTGATTTCCCCAGAATTCCCACATTTCTCTTTCAATAACTCGATATGTCATTTAAAGCTCATCAAACACAAAGTAGTAATAAAGGTACATATGAGTATGCAACAGGTTATGAACATTTTGCTATATCAATACGGAATTTCCGTGATACACTGTTCAAACCGTTTCCAATTTTCTCTTTAGGCAATGCGTCACGTGATAATCGGACAATTGTTAAGTACCGTTTTGTTTACGTTATATCAATGACACTAGCAGCAGACATTCACGTTAAATGGTTGGTCCATGCGAAAAGAAAAACTTGGAAAAATGAAAACTGGTTCTCAACCTTACCTCGTGCTGGTTTTCAGAACCAAAATGTAATTAAGATAGAGAGAAGACGGCAAATCGAAATCAGGTAATGCTCATACTTTGTATTATCCGGAATTTGTAGATGCATAATATGAAGTAAAACAACTCTAAAGTGGGGCCAGATCGATATCTCGAAAGTTCCGTATTAAAACGGTTTCCCTGGAATGGGTATTTATCCGCTTACCGTGAAATGAGCTTCAATTCGTCACGTGATTGATCTTGCATTTATTGAAAAGGTAGTGTAAGACTAATATAGCAATCATATTGAAATGATGCAGTTTATACTTAGATTTCTATGCAGAAGGTAATTATTGTATCATTTAAAATAACACAACAAACCTTTGTCTACCAGCATTGCCCATGCTGAGAACGCCACATGTTGTCTCAGTTTCAGCTTCCCTGTAATCTCGCCGTATCCAAAAATTTCTAGAGTCTCAAAAATCTTTTCCCAACGGCTGTTGATGTTAACTCTTCTTTTCACGGCTATTCCCACGTAATGGTCATTTTCGATAGCTGTAGAATTACAATCAATATTTGCAAATTAAACGAAATCAAAATATAATGGAATTGATCACCTTTGGACGGTACACATCATTTAGACTCGGATTAAACATACTGTATACAGAGTGATTTTTCGACTGTGTTATTTTTACCCTAATGCATTTGTAAACAGTTTCACCTATTTTGAATTCACCCAATCTCGTCATAATTCTTTCCAATGAATTTACCTTTTTCAATTCGCTCAGTTTTGAATTCGCACACTGACGATGAGGGCCAAAGGATCAAATATAAAACTTGGGCGAAAATGTTCCTGTATATAGTAATACTTCATCGAAGTGATATTCGTTTTATTGTTTAAAACCTGTCTGGAAAGATCTTTGTTGAATTGTTGATCAACGAATCAATTGAGAATCTTTCGTAAAAAGGGAAAAAGTCATCGATTGTCGCTAAATGGCCCATGAAGCAGTAAGAAATGACGTTCCAATAAAGACTGTGATTCGGAACATCGATTTTTAATATTGAAAGATATACTCAATGGTAAAGTGATCAGTACACATAGATAAGTACAGGGAAGATAGGACCAATTTTAATGCACAGAACTAGATGTGTGAATATCAACATGTTTAAGTTAAGTCTTTTAAGATATAATATTCATTATGATATTAGTCTTACTTTTACGTGTTGATAAAGAGATCAGAATATCAATAATCGGTATATTTTTTGTTTTGCTTTTGCTTTACGTTAAATTCGACAATTTTTCTGTCATATGGTGGCGGCCATTTTTATTGGTAGAGGTTGCTAATATACCTGGGGGAAGAACACCGGCCTCCCGCAAGTAAACTGGCAAACATTCTAATAAAGTCAACTTAGGTCCAAGCGGGGCTCGAATCCGCGCTGACAAGAGGCGAGTGACTGAGTGGTTCAAAACGCAATGCTCTAACCATACGGCCACGGTGGCTCCAATAATTGATCTATTATAAAATGCTACGGAAACTATGCATATAAGAATTTTTCTGGGTTTAATTTTCTTTTTTATAACTCTTACCATCAATGATATCAGTAATTTTCTTTGGCGCTTCTTCTGCCTCTTCTACAGATAATGTTTTTGATGTTAATGATACAGTTCTTACTATTTGGTCCGTATTCGGATCTATATCGAACAGCATTAAGCCGGCCCCGCCTTCTTCTTCTGGTGGAAAATTCTGAAAAGAGAAAAAAAAATTATCTGACGAATTAATCCTCTCGGGCAAAGAAGTATTTTATTTCATCCGTTTTGATTGTTTATTTGTTTGTTTTTGCTTTACGCCACACTAGAAAGCTTTTCAGTCATGGTGGTTTTCAGTTTTTACAGGTGGAGGAGATAACCCGTTACTATTGTGTAGAAGGAAGATGAAAAAAATCAGACAAAGTAGCGTATATTCAATAAATTATTCGCTTATTACAAGGTCCTGCTACGAAGTATCGACAAAAATATTACTTCTAGATACACTAACCAAAAACACTCTTACGTGTACAGAAAAAAAATAAATTGATTTTTAAAGCACAAATTCTAAAATGAAAAGGTAACTATTGCTTTATTGTTACTTTTTTTCTAAAAAATGATAATTAAACAAATTTGTGGCTCAGAAAAAGTCATCCACATTTCTCGACATGTGCTTTGAGTTCGACATTTTTCTCATATTTCATGGTACTATTATTATCAGAGAAAACGTTCTTTTGTTGAATTTTAATGAAGTAATCATTGGTGAGTCGTATTATCCATGTAGTAATTCATATCCTTTTAATTCATCACTTTGAAAGTTTAACGGTCGCCATCATAACCTGGTTGATCGTTATGGTATATCTGTGAAACAGGTAAGTTCCTCTTGTTGCCACCTAATTCCGCCCCTTTCTCGTCTCCCTTCACCGGATGAGACTTACATGTATTCCCGTATTCGAAGCATGGGTGACACAACGGGTGCCGCTCGTGGAGCAGTAGTTGCTTACCATTCCGGAGCAAATTAACTCACCGCTGGTTTTTCGATGGGGTTGGAATTACTCTATTTTTAGCTTTATATGTATTATTGTATGGAATACTGTTTTCTCTTTTTGTTTTGCCGCTGCATTTTCGGTCAATGTTTGAAATTTGAGTGTGCACTCTTGGTATCTTCAACACCCTTTTTCAAAAAAAAGAAAAGAAAAAAAGAAAACAGATCTTAGGAAGTTCATCTTCAACAGACACAAAAATCCCATAAGTATTTAACATGGAAATCAAATTTATGTCAAATTAAGCGGGTTTTCAATATTTCACTGTGCAATGTAAGTGGGTTCCACTGGGGTTTTTTTTTCAAAGGATCTGACGCTTTATTTTAAGTAACTTACTTTCTGGTCAGCATGAGTGCCAGTTTTTAACCCCTTAATGGTTTTCACCAGTTTTGTCCATGACTTTTTCTCCTGGCCATGGATCTCAAGAGTGCCTCCCTCATCTACACCGATAAATTTTTCTCCAAAGCCATCAATATTGTATTCGTCTTTGTTACCTGGAAAAGATAAATAGAGGACTCCGTAAAAAGATCGGTGAATAATGTCTGAAACGAAAGATTTTACTGACAAATATGACATTTATGCAGAAAGACATGAACTCAGATTTGATTTGTATTTTACTTCATAAAACATTAGCTCTCGTATCATTCCTCTACTGCAAACTTTGGTATCATGTACTTGTAGAGAACTTTTGATTTTGACAAATATTCAGTCACTTTTGTTTTTACAATTTCACAGACAAATTTTATTACGATTGATATGAAAAAAGTATCAAGTAATATTCGAACATCAATTACCATAGAATAAGACATGATGGGCAAAAGGAAAGGTTTCAACAAATGAAAAAGTGATTAAAAAGTTTTAAAACGGATGGGACATGGAATCCGAAATAAATCAAAAGAAATGAATGCAAAACGACATTGAATGAGATAAAATCGGCATTATATTATAAAATGCGAAATAAATGCTTTAAAAATACAGAGACGTAAATAACACAGAGACTAGCGGCCTATCAAACTCTCGCGTGATCACAAGCCCGCTATTGTTCTCAACTATCTAGACGAGATCAGTCTTTTATAGAAAAGTAAAGGAAGAAATACCTTGCCAATTAGCGTCAAACAGTTAAGCATTTATAACAATTGTATAAAAACACATTTTGATGCAAATAGGGACTCAATAAATCGTGATAGACTGATTACGAGCAAGCATAGAAATCTCATCTTTCAAAAGAGCGCTCGAAACACCTCGGTAAATATGTTATCCTTATATGTTAACAGTGAAAGGCACCGATCATCACTTCCGTCGCGAACGACGAATCAATAGAGAGAATAGTAAGTTACCAGTCTCTGTGTTATAAACGTCTCTGAAAAATATCAGTTTTTTAATCATTAGAACATTACCAAAGTTCAAAAATTAAAAAAAATATCTTGTGGTAAGTCGATGAATATTTCATCGGTTTCGTTTTATAATGCAAAGATCGGAGCGCCTTGGCATCGCATGATCCTAAGACTAAAACATCAATTAGAGGAGCATAAACGTCTCAATAAGTTGAAAAATAAAATGGCCCAAGCCAAGAAACAATGTGATATTGAACAGAAAATGCTACTATAGAAACTGAAATCGTCTTAACTAAATAAAAGGAGCAAGTAAAATAAATTGCTGTATCGAGGACAAAAACACCTGCTTTTTGACGTCCGATATAAATTACATGTTATTTCATTTTAAAAAGTGGATGAAAAAATGATTCTACTGACAATTTTATTTGAATTTGTAGTTCTATATAGGATTCATAGCTGACCTTTTTTCAATTTACATTTTCAGTTTTTAATATATGGCCCTTTATTCTTTTTCTGCGTACAATTGATTGAATACTGAATACATTTACTAGTATGCAATTTATTATTGTAAATTGTCATTTGAAAAAAAAGAAAAATATATGTCAAACAACAGAGTCCATTATCAAATACCCTGAAAAACACAACCATTATATGCCAAACAAACCATAAAGAGTTATGTTGATTTTGGAACTGAGTTTGCAGTCCTCCGATCCCATTAACATGCTCCCATGGATTAGGATATATTTTGTTTTAAGCTTCATTGCCGTATCCTCAAAAACTAGACTTCCCCCTTCCTCGATAGTTATGCTTCGGACAGTTACTTCCGATTCATCCAACAGTACATGTGTGTTTCCGGGGATTCTGACATTCTCGTCCGAATCAACCAACTGTACATGAAAAACAAACACACAAACAAAAGCAGATAAAAAAGGAAATGGTGAATTTAAAATACAGTGGAGTCGGTCTTTAACGAAGTCGAAGGGGATTGAGTTTTGACTTCGTTATAGGCATCTTTGGTATTAAGCATCCGAATTTACTACACATGTAAATATATAGATAAATAGTAATTCTTTTCGGGATTTTAATCTTTTTCTTTATAACAATGAATTCGCTTTAGGCCGATTCGTTTTTGACCGAGTCTACTGTAGTATATATATATATTTTTAATCGATCAAGGATATATTGAACGTGAAGTATAAGTTTTGGACAAATGCTATGGGGCCGTTTGGTTGAATGGTTAGCGTGTTTGCCTTCCGATAGTAAGGTCGGGTGTACCAATCAGCGCCGCGCTGCGGTCGGCTGTCCCTCTCTTTCTGATGAGATTGTTAAAACTGAAGGTCCCGTTTCACAGATTTGGTCGGCATGTTTAAGAACCCTCTCTGTTCAATGGCCATTAGATCCGAGCACTGGCTAAATGTGTCGCCCTTCACCAGGACAAGGTGACGTCTCCATAAAAGTGAAAGATTGTTGAGTTGAACGTTAAACAACAAATCAAACATCCAACAAATGCCCTGAAATATTACTCACACCCGCTGTAATACAGCCTGTTAGGAGCTATTTTGTAACGCTTACGAAGACCATTTTCCATTAACCAAAAATGTTGTTATCTCCTCCCTTGTCAAATAAACAAACTACTTCTGAATGCTGAATCGCACCCAACTTCGCTGTTTGATTATGATGCCGTATTTGAAATACGTTTTACAAAATTAACTTCCGCGAGAAATTACGACATTTCGTCCCTGGAATTTGTATTAAACTGACACGGTATGCTACAACATTTCAGAAATAAGAACATTTTTGAAAATGGGGAAATCTGACATATCAGACATCCGTTTTCTAAGGAATGATATTCATAATTAAATAAGACGTTTTGCATAATTTATTAAGAGACAAACTATCAACTAAAGTTGTCACTTTAAGCCTTTCATCACTGCAGACGTTAATAGAATGGACAAACACAATAGAAAATGACAAACTATTTTGATACTGTGTGTACTATGTGAAAAAGTCAATAGATAGTTTATAAGTAATGATAGTTTAATCCAAGTACTTACCTCGGGAAACAATGCAGACCAACGCCTAAGATGCGACTGTTTATGCGGGCACAACGACCAGGCAGTCTCGATACAGATCAGAAAAATACAAACGGTCCAGAGGAAGCGTTCCATTGCTGGGACTGGGTGTTTGTGATGGATGCTAGCTGAAACATCGGCTTTATACTGAGTCTCTGTGTCAATGGTAAAGGCTTTTAATTGCAAGAGCGTGTGAATTTTCGCAACATCAATCTAAGGTTATAAAAATTAGCAGAAAATGCGATTTGAATAATGTGGATAGATATTGGAATTTTAGATTGACAATCTTTGCTAATGGGGTGTATATATCTAGCGAGGGTTTGCGCAATTTGTTTTTTATCGAAAACAAGTTTTCAATCCTAGTTTACAAAATGCACATACAGTGGAACCTATTTATAATGAACCCTTATTTGAAATTATTCTAATTTCACGGGTTAATCACTTTATGACTATTTTAACCCAGTTATCTATAAAAAAGAAAACCACTTGTTTGATTGAAAGAAAAATTCACGCATCTTCGGGTTCAATTTTCCCGGGTTTGACTGTGTATGAAAATGTTGTTACCTGATTGTGATAACGTAAATTATGGTGAAAGTGTCTACCCTTCCTATGACAGATTTAGTTGTGCATGAACATCCTCTTAAGAAAGATGCCAATGAAGCAAATCCTTGTAATACCTTCTTTCTAACCGAAAGTAAAGTAAAACCCGCCCGAGTGAACCACTGAATTACAGGACTACCTGTACTACATGACCTACACAAATGGTTCCCAAATGCATTTTTCCTATATATATATCACCTGAATTAAGGGGCCACCTGTCATATATGACCCTCTTTTCCTTCCCTTGACGTTCTCTGAAAACAGTGGCCTTCCGGAGCACCTGAGCTCACCCCTGGTTTATGGTGGGGGTTCGTGTTACTTATTTTTCGTGTCTTGTTGTGTTGATAGCTGTTGTGTTGTCCCTTTTTTGTTTGGCCATGATTTCGTCTGCCTTTGGATTTTTGATTTATTGACCCCCCCCCTTGGCATCTTCTACAGTCAATTTTTTTTTAGACAGGGAAGAGCAAATTTGAACACTTGTTATTGTGGTTTACAGATCAAGACATGTATAAGAAACGGTATCTTAAAATATGAAAATCGCTTGCTGGCTTTCAGTATACTATTTTTGGGGGTTGTTTTGAAACTCTTACCCCAAATCCATTTTTAACTTAAACAAAGTGGAGGAACTGAACAATTGTATCTCAATCAATGAACAATCTACAATCTATATACCTAAGTTTGCACTTTTGTTACATATCAATATAATGTTAAATATTAAACAGGGCGTCTGAGTTGCTTAGTGCTTAGCGCACTCGTTTCCCGTCAGTGCGATTTGAATTCGATCCCTAGATCTGCCAGGGGAGTATGTGAGTTGGTATTGTGGTTGCCACCCAGAAACATGGGTTTTCCAAGGGTACTCCGGATTTCCTAGGGCCAGGTGTCATCACATGTTTGATAATTGTTGTAAAATAATTAAAAGTTTCGTTATTTCTAAAAAAAGGGGGGGGGGTTAATTTACAACAGTTATCATATACCGTATAATAATTCTTCGAAAAGAAGTTGATAATGAAATGGATTACGTAACTCGTTTTTTTTAAATATTTTTAAGGTTGAATCATGATTATAGAAACACAATTATACTTCTGGGTAGATATCTACATTTTCAAATTAAAAGCTGTGTTTATAAAAAGTAAATACACTACCAATAAAGCCAATAAAGGTTTACGTAAAAATAAGGTAAATGCACTTTTGTACGTAGTTTGCAAAAAACGCATACGTCAATTTGGAAATAAAACTCACTTCTTCTCACGAGTATTTTTCTGGCTGAATTTGTACCCTAAATTCAGCGGTAGCTCACAAAACAGGGTGTAAGGAGAAATTCGCTGTAAACAATAAAACTCGTTTATAAAGTATTTCAACGGACTTCTTCTTTAAGCATGTTATAATTACAGTTTTATATATATATATGATTGATGTACTGTCTTTTTTTATTTTTGCCATGTTGTTGTATGTCGATTTAGTCCCTCCTTTGTATCTACAATTTTCCGTTTTTTATTATTTTAACCTAATTTCGTTTTTTTTATCAGTTTCATATTTACGTGACATTGATTGTGGACTTATTTATTACCGAACAAATATTTAGAATTAAGATAGAATCCATCAAATTCAAATCGAACATTCAATTTTTTTTTTTTTAAAAAAAAGAGAAATAAATCCTCGCCGTACTCGGTAAAGAAGATTCAACATGTTGGTATGTTGTAATGTGTTTATATTGTTGTTTAACGTCCTATTCAAGAATTTTTCACTTATTTAGATACATCATCAATACCGGCTAATAGCGATAAACTTGGCATATGTTCAGCACTTATGGCTATGAGTAGCAAGGGGTTATAATTGCCGACACCTTCAATGATACAGGAATTTGGGTTTTACTGTCTCATCCGAATGACAGGAAAACCAAGCGCAGCGCGGTGCGGATTTGAACCTAGGACGTCATGATTAGAATGCAATGACGCTAAGCACTGAGCCACGGAGGGCCCAAAGCGTAATGTATCTCTAGTGGTCTCATCAAAGTTGTAGCCTATACAGATAAAATGTCATGCTGAGTGACTTCAACGCCTCGATGGAAAATTTATCTTAGAAACATCCGTAGTTCGAGTGGTACGGTACGGTAGGGTGTCGGTCTTTCGGATGAGACAGTAAAAACGAGGTAACGTGTCACAGTAGGTGTAGCCACATTAAAGAACCCTCCCTGCTCTACTGTCATAAGTGCCGAGCACAGGCAAAACTTGCCGTCCTTCACCGGCACAAGGTGACTTCTCATATAAGTAAAAGGTTCTGGAGTGGGGCGTTAAACAACAATACAACCAACCAACCAACTGAAATGCATTTCGGTGAAAGCTTCTAAAGTGTTTTGGAAAATGTCGATTACATAATAAATCAAAACACATGTTTAAGAGCACCCTTATATTGTTAACTGAAAAAATGATAAAAGTAAAAAATCAGTAAGAGGTCCATTAAAGATAAAAATACAGAAGAGAAAATATATCTCAACAAAATTGCTATTATTGCTTACAAATACTTTCAAAGAAGTTCAATTTTACGTTCTTGTATGTAGTTTTATACATCACTAACTCTCCCACGAATGCTTTAAAAGGCAATGACGTCGTCAAATTTTGACAAACAACG